>CAUYTI010039415.1:0-20795 GCA_963575145.1 Galago senegalensis | reverse complement strand
TTTTCATATACAATTTGAAATACTTTCATCAAGCTGGTTAACATAGATTTTATGTCATTTGCTTAGTCATTGTGTCAAAACATTTATATTCTAGTTCTAGAAAAGTTCACTTGTACCCTTGTTAGACAGATATATAGGTGATCTTTCCTCACTTTATATGCAAAATATTCATGATAAGTTTTCTCTAAACAGTTTAAAGTTAAATAATATCTTATGTAAACTGAAGGGACTTTAAATTTAAAGCCTACCAGTTTTATAAGGACAGAGTTCTTTTGAAAGAGAAACAATTATTTTTAATTTATTTTCTAATTTAGAATTTTTTTCTTGATACCAACCTCTTAAAGCAGTCCCCTGTTATATCTTTCTGTCTCCCCCATTTCTCACCAGGCCATTGTTGAATGGCGGTGGAAAAGAAACATCCCCACTGAGCTACCTTTATTGTCTTTGGGAAGCTGAGCTTTCGTTCAGGAAAACAACCACTATCCTGCACATGACAACTTTCAGAACTATGTACTAATATTTGTTTCTTTGAGAAATAAGAAAAAAGTGTTAAGGTGATGCTTTTGCAGAACTTTGGGGAATTTTGTTACTAAACTAAGGTCAAAGGAAGAGCTCTTAATCATTCCCTAGAGGACTGGGGATTTTATCATTTTTTTCTTTTTTTTTGGTTAAAACTGCACTAACATGTTATTATTTATTTATTTATTTTAGAAATTGGCTCTAGAGAGAGTAACAGGGGTAGAGTTAGTTTTTCATGTAACTATAATGTTACTTATCTCTACATCATCAGAACAGTGTTGTCCTGGGCAAGAATGTGATTTAGGCTTTGCTTACTCTCCGTGAAGAGTACGAACTACATGGTGCCTAGATTTCCCTCAATGGTACACTGATGTGGAGCTGGGCTCTTTCCTCTAAAGAGTCCCATTATGCTTCTCTATGAAGTTCTGTCTAATAGAAGGATACCTCTATCTTGATTGCCTTTGTTAATCAACTTGATGAAAGTATACTGTATGTACACTTAATGGTATCATGTAAAATATATGTAGTTACCACCACAATCAAGGTACAGAACATGTCTGACCATCTCCAATATCCCCTCACATCTCTTTCTAGTCAATTTCTGTGCCATCCCAGCCCCAGAAAAGATCTAACTTCTGTCTCTATAGATTAGTTAGCACGACTGTCCCTTCCCTTCCCTTCCCTTCCCTTCCCTTGCCTTCCCTTCCCTTCCCTCCCTTGTCTTCCTTTCCCTTCCCTTCCCTTCCCTTCCCTTCCCTTCCCTTCCCTTCCCTTCCCTTCCCTTCCCTTCCCTTCCCTTCCCTTCCCTCCCTTCCTTTCCCTTGCCTTCCCTTCCTTTGTCTCACTCTGTCACCCTGGGTAGAGCACTGTGGCATTGAGCTGACAGCAACTTCAAACTCTTGGGCTCAAGGGATCCTCTTATATCAGCCTCCTGAGTAGCTGGGACTACAGGCACACACCACAGTGCCTGGCTCGTTTTTTCTATTTTTAGTACAGATGAAGTCTTGCTCTTGCTCAGGCCTGTTTATAACTCTTGAGCTCAAAGGATCCACCTGCCTTGGCCTCCCAGAAAGCTAGGATTATTGGCATGAGCCACCACACCTGGCCAAGTCTTTTCTTGAGTCCATCATCCAGAGGTCTAGTCATTTTGTAGAGAGACAAACTATTACTATATGGCTGGGATTGAGGAGCAGGAAAAGCTCAGACATTTTAGTAAATTTCTTCAGATTCCATAAGCACCACCATTTTTGTGGAAGCAAGTTTTATATGAATTTACTGGGTAGATAGTTACTTTAAGAACATGGTGGCCAGGCAAGGAGACTCACACCTGTAATCCCAGCACTCTGGGAGGCCAAAGTGGATGGATTGCTGGAGTTCAGGGGTTTGAAACCAGCCTGAGTGAGAGTGAGACCCCCATCTCTAAAAATAGCTGGGTGTTGTGGCAGGTACCTGTAGTCCCAGCTACTCAGGAGGCAGAGGCAAGAGAATCACTTGAGCCCAAGTTTGAGGTTGCTGTGAGCTATGATGCCACAGCACTCTACTGAGGGCAACAAAGTGAGACTCTGTCTCAAAAAAAAAAAAAAAAAAAAAAAAACAGAAAGAAAGAACATGGTGAACCAGGAACTACAAAATTGGAATGAGATTTTTGCATCTGGATCATTTGATCCAGAAACATCTTAGGGGGAAATTTGGCTTTGTAGCAGCTTTGATGAAATAAGTTTTCCATTCCTTACATAAACTTGGTCCCACGCATTTAGCCATCACTGTCATTGTCATTTTTACATTTTCACTGTGTGGGGCTGAGTTGGTGGTTTCCTTAGACCATGAAAACTTTTGGGACATTAACTCATTTTGAGGAGTACAGATTTTTGTTCTACCTCAAATTTTGAAATGGTCAAGGAGCAGGGCTGAAATTATTCATCATCGTTTGGCTTTAGTACAGCATTTTTAACTCCTGGACATTTGACTTTATATGGCTAAGACTAAAGTACTGTGGGTAAGATGCTTGCAAAAGGGTTGGAATGAAATTGCCTGCCTAGTATTTTATGGTTGTGTCATAGTCCAGAAATAAACATTGCATTTCTATCTCTAAGGATATTTGTGTCCTGGATAGCCAACAGACAACTATTGTCTTTTTTCAGTAACTATTGTCTTTTTTGTGGTTTTCCAGTCAAAAAACAATTGTTCTTGGATGAAGGAATGGCACTGTTTAAAACTCTTTCACTCTGAAGAGTCTCCCAGGTAAAAAGAAAAATCGATTTCCAATATTAAGAATCAAATGGCCCTATTCAATGTCAGCCTTATGACGTTCCCCACATGTTAAAAATTTTTTAAAATAGAACTTTAATCAGTATCACAGTAAAGTTGGGAAACTACTGCATTAGGACTTTTTAGTACACAAATGCCTTTCTAGCTTATAGAAGTACCTTCTGCTTCTTAATGTTTACAGGGAGAAGCAACTTTTAACCTTTGGATGCCTGGGTTTTCCTTCATCTCTTTGTGGAGATTTAATTACTCATCTGCCTGTAACTTATTATTTAGAAATTTGGGGAAACATAAATTTACTTGAAGCAGTCAGTCAGATCCTTTTTCCCTCTATCCTGCCTCTTTTTCTCCCATAGGCAAGAACTATCGCATATGCAGATTATTGAGAGAGGAAAAATAATATCTGGAAAAGGTGGCTTTCTTAAAAGGCACCAGTAGCATTAGTGTCATGTCTGAAGCACCCATTTGTGTCAACTGTACAGACCTTTCAATGGAAAATTGTGCTGTGCTACCTTTTAAAGTATGAAATGCTAATTTGGGATTTACAGTTTTTGAACTGGAGGGCTGCATTTTGCATGGGATTTTGTTTAATTTCCCAGTGAAAAAAGGCATTTGAAACACAACTGCCTACAGCCAACTGTCAACAAAAATCAACTGTAATAGCACAGAGCCTGTCACTGATGTATGTGGTGATGTGGTAATCTTCTCAATTTAGCTGGATATTTCTTCTTCGTACAAAATAGCTGAAAGTCTTGCTAGGCATTTATGAATATCGGGAGGTGTTATTAGGCTGATAATGGGACCAGATTAAGGAAGTTTACACTGGTTCAAAGTGTCAGTTAAAGAGACACAAAATGGGACGAAGCCTGGTCCTTGGTATAAGGGACTCTTCGAATTTCAGGTTTGCTAAAGATTTGGGCGATAGCATGCTGAGTTCCATCTGCCGTGAAAGTGGCTTTCTGGGAAAAAAAATAAAGTTGTTATGCTATTTTTTCCCCTAGAAATCTGTTTTTGTTTATCAAGAGGGTGAAATAAAAATCTCTGAAAATGGAAGTGAAAAGGGCAGGCTGGGGAAATCTCCTAGAATGAGATTGATCAGTGTTCTTCTCTTCCCGAAATCAAGAGGCAGTCATTAAGGGTGGCACCTTTTTTCCCTAAGCCATGACTATCTAAGAGCTGAAAGAAAATAATTCTTTTGGAATCTTCATGTCTTAGGAGTAGGATCCCCTTTACGTTCTAAATAATGACTGGAAAATATAAGGCAAAAAATAAAGCTGCATACAACCTACTCTTTGGCAAGGCACAAAGTTGACCATTATCATTAGCTGTCATTAAGACATAGCATTAGTGAAACTTCTTATATAAAAAAGAGATTAAACATCAAATGACACCATGTTATATCAGTTACTACATTTCTGGTAGGTATTTAAACTGGGCCATCTTCAAATTCTGGCCTCCTCATTTAATAGCCCCATGGTGGCTAAGCTCTGTGATCAAGTTTTCACATCTTAAAATTCGGTTAATAATTGTACCTACCTCATATGGATTGCATGAGAATTAAATTACTAAATAGATGTAAGGAGTTTAGAACAGTGCCTGACATGTAATAAGTGTCATGTGATAAGCTATTGTCTTCTTATTGTCATGACAAAATGTTCAATATTATCAGGTATTTATGCCAAAAGGATGAAAAGAGGCATATTCTAGCAGAAATGCTGTGAACTCATTCTAAAAGGTATACAGCAGACCCAAGTTGACCACCCAAGAGTCTGTACCAAACTGGTCAACATATGGAGGTGGTCAACATTAGGAACTAGGCCTGCTGTACTGATACGTACATGTGGTGCATGCCCAGTCTGTGAATAGGTCAGTTTAAGGAGGTGGTCAATGTACGGAGGTGCTCAACAATGGAGGTTCTACTCCTGTACTTATTTTTCTTAATCATCACTTTTTATTTATCCATGGGAGAGAACAGTGAACCTCATTATCTGAGCTGCATGAAATATGTTCTAAGACCTAAACAGCATGATGGCTGATAGGATGTTGGTGTCCCGCTTTTTGTGCAGCCCAACCCCTGGCCCTTTTCTAGGGCTCTGCCCATGTGCAGCACGTGTTGCCCATAACCCTGATCCACTCTCTTCCCTACATGCCTTGGTCAGTGAGGACAGAGCTCAATGGACATGGCTCCAGATATTCATGTCCGTGACGTGTCGTGGCACATTCCCGAGAAAAGATAGATTGAGCCAGTTCGAATCCTTTCTTCAATTGTTGAACTGATTTAAAGACTGTGAGAAGATGAGGAAGATTAGCTATGACCTTAGCAATTATGCACAAATTAAAGCCACGAAGAAACAATGGGGCAAAGAAAAAAACAACACTTCCGGGAAAGAGAAGGAATCTCTGAGGTTGCCATTTTTTTGTGTTTTCTGATCTCTCACAACTGGCTTTACAGTTTTTTTTTTTAATCCTTTTGGATTTCTTGATGCCCCTGTGAGAACATTTCTTTCTTCCTGACTTCTCACTGGTGTGAGTGAGTTTCTGTTACTTGCAACCAGTTATGACACCGAGGGTGTGAGGTGCCATGTAAGAGCAGGAAGTAAAAGTTTTCTAAATACTGCCTGTAGTAGAACTAAAGATAAAACTGGAAAAAAAGTGGTCAGTGGGGAAAGTTTTTATTAATTATATTTGGATTCTTGGGAATGAAGGGGTGGTAGAAATAAAGAAATGGGCATTTGTCTCTTTAAATTCTGGTTGACTTGTAGAAAGGTCTCTGCACACGTGGTAACTTTCTGATGGGTTAGATAGAGGATTCACAATTAAATATAAATAAACATGGTATCATGGAAGTTATATGTTGAAATAGTCCTTAATTCTAAGAAGGAAATAAATAGGAATAAATGTAGGAGATTACCAGGAGGTTGGTAAATGGTGTTATTTAGCACCAAATGATTTTGCTCAGAAATTGCCAGTAAACTTTGAGTAAAAAAATTCCATATGATTTTGGTTTGCTCCTTTCCACTATCTTCTTTGGCCAGTGAAGATCTCTGGTAGAGTGTGGCCCAAGACAGGCATAGATACCAGTATAGGTGTACACTGGATTAGCATATACTCTGTACAAGTACAGACCACTCCTAGCGATCTGCCTTTTGTCTTTAAAGATGACAGTAAAAGCCGTTAATAGTTTCATGAGGATTTTTGTTGTTCTTGTTGTTTCTCTCTCTTTCTCTGTTTGGAATGGATTTCGATGGTGAAAAGTAGAAAAACAATTTTATGAGCCTACCTTCTACTAGATAGTGTGCGAGGTTAAATTCTCTGATTTAACAAACAAAGCCACCCACACTCTTACTGTGTGATCAGGGTCATTTGCGTACTTTAAGTGACTGCCTGGAACTCACTCCTCTGTCTGGATCATGGAGAGAGTGGTTATCTTTTGTCCAAAAGGTGCTCTAATCTGCTGCCTGCCTCTTCTAGCATCAAGTTCTAGCCTAGATACAAGCTTTTAATGAGCAAACCATATGGAAATAATTAGTGTAAAAGAGAAACTAACTATAATTACCCAATTTCTTTTTTTTTTTCCTTTTAGAAATGATGTGCTATTTCATTTTAAGCTTTCCAACTATTTTGATGGGAATGTATATTCAAGTTAGAGAAATAAGCATTTTTTTTTGTTCTCATTATTCCCTCCTGTAGAATTTGCATAGTTAATTTCTAGAGGTAGACATCCTCTTGAGTACTCAAGATAGGAAGGAGAGAGATTGCTGTTCAATACCTCCAAGATCATTGAGTACCCAGAATAAACCTCCTACAGGGTACCAGGCTCGTAACTGTTAAAGCAAGGAGAGATCTAGAGCATTGGAGAGGGAGCATGCCACACACAAGGTTGCAATTACTAAGCAATGGAATTTATGGAGCAAGGAAAATTCTGCCACTAAATAGAAAAACAGTCCTTTTGAGTTCTTCCCAGGATACCAGACAAGTTGTCTTAGCAGGAGCTTTCTCATCTCCAGGGATTCTACTTGGAAAAAAAATTAGACAAATATAATCATGTTGACGAGTGTGGTGGATGGAGAAATGAGGCTTAGGGTACCAGGGGCGGCTTCTGCAGAAGGTGAGCCCTGACTGATTCGGGTGATTCTGTAAGGGTGCTGACCTTGACATCCTTCAGTACTGATGCTTTTAGTTCTTCTTTACCATGCACTATCTCAAAGGCACTTGGATATGACAATAAAGGATACAGTCACCACCACTTCCATTGTCCATCACAAGGGACATGTCATGAAATAATTACTGCAGTCAAAGTGGTGCCACTTCCCTCATTACAGTTTGACTCGATCCCAATGAGAAGACCGTATCTACTTCTTTTTATTTTTAGGCTTGGACAAACTGTGAGACCAGTATGCATTTTTAATGAGATTGGCATTCTCTGACATGACTACATTACTGATATGTACCAATACTTATCCAGAGGCTCCTTTGAGCCAGAATCCACTGGAGATGCATCAGTAAACAAGACAGATAAGGTCTCGTACACATGAGATTACATTCCAGTAAGAAACGCATATTATCGGGTAAGTGTAAACAAACGAAGGACTTCTAGGTTGTGATGATTACTAGGAAGGAAACAGAGTGAGTAGAATTAGGGTTTCTTGAAAGTTTGTCCATTTGGTGCCAAGGACCTTTCCTTTTTCCACACCAAATCTCCAACATGTCTCCTTAGTCTTTCAAGTACACAACTGACTTTCTCATTTTTCAGTTTTAGATACACAGCTATGTAATTGAAACCCTATGTTCTTCTGCCCTTTCTAAACAAATTCTTATCCCTAAATCTCTTCTCTATAGACATTTTAGAGTTGCCAATGGGCCTAGTTTTAAGCAATTTACTTGGCAGATACAAAGTCTACTTTATAAATTCTGGAAGCCAAAAAGGAAGACAAATAGCTGTATTGTGGTTATTTGCATATTACAATGTCCCTGAACTCCTTGAAGGCCAATGGCCATCTGGATCTTTCTGTCTTCTTTGATACTTAACACCACACCATGCACATAGTAGGAACTCAGTATACTGCTCACTGAAGTCAGTTGAATTTAGCAAAACCACGGGCTCTTGCCAAAGGTATTAGCAAATGCATGTTTGAAGAAAATTAACTAACAATTAAGATAAAAACGTCAGTATTCACATGAATTTTGGCTGAGCAGATACATTTCCTTATTGGTGAACATAAGGCTTTTCAGACCAATGAATCTGGTATCCTACAATTCCTTGCCAACAAGCATGGCGGGGATAAAGAATGCAGACGCTGGCAAATGGTTGGCATTTGAGTCTCTCCTGCCAGGGCCCTAGGCTCTTTGTCTGCATGCCAGGAGGTATGAGAGAGACACACTGAGAAGTCCTCAGGTAAGATCTCCCTGTGGAGATGCTAAGGCTATTTCTGTTTTGGCTTGAAGTCTGTGGGAAACCTGCACTGCCCTCCCCTACTGAATGATTTCAGGCTCTTTCAAGCATTCCCTTCAGGAATCTGGTTCAAATAATCCCTTTGTTGAGACTTTATTATGTGTAAACCCTGTACTTAGAGCTGAGGATCTGAAAGATGAAGAATCATTTGCCCTTAAGTAACCAGTGTTCCATTTGAGAGATAGGTCTTAACATGTAACCGGTAAAGGAAAGCAAACTGTGATCTTATTCTCGCTCCGAGAGTTCATCCTTGCATGTGTGTAGACGTATGCACACACGTACACACACACATCACTACTCTTCTACCTGGGGTAAGTCAGAGTAACTGTTGCACGTGCTGATAGCGAGACCGGGATGGATTCATGCTCTAACAGGGAGCAGGCCGCAGGACAGAGACTCGGAGAAACAAGCGGCATGGAAGAGAGATGGAGTTTTATTAGCTGGCCTAGGTCCCTAAAGCCTAAGCCAACCACGAAGTAAATTCCTGGGAAATTACCAATGAAAATGTGCAATTTTATTCAATCATTTATTTGTTCATTTATTCACGAAATGGTTGGTAAGCATCAACTGTGTGCTAGGGAGCAGGAATGCCACAAAAAGGAGGAAAAAAAAAGAAAGATAAACTAAAAGAGAAACAGACATTAATCAAATAGTTCCACATGTAAAGTCACAATTGTGGCAAGGGCTGAGGTACTTGGTATGGTGAGAGCTAATATAATGAAACCGTTTAACCTGTCACAGAGACCTTCCTTAACTTGCCTGGCTTCGTCCCTATAATGCAGGTTATGGGGCTGGGACAGTGAGGATGGATTTGCCCTCCAGCCCATGTTTCCCAAGGTCAGTCTTTGCATCAGTATGTAAATGCATGCACACAATTTAAATCAATTGGCTCTAATTTTTTTAATTAATATTTCCTATATTTCTCATTTTATTTATTTATTTACTGATTTCTTTATATATTTCGCACCATTAGAACTATCTTTAATGGAGTCATGTTTACTCATCATCTTCTGGAAACTATAGGAATCACATCACAAATGCAGTTTCTTCCATCACTCACCAGACACTGGAGGATGTTTTCAATGAGCTGGAAAACAGAGCTGAGTGATGTATCACAAAACTTAGCTTTTATGTTGAATAGTCCTGATTTGAATTGTTTTATATTAAAACAGAATGCAGTAGAGACGGTATGATGTGTGGGAAAAACAAAGATTTGAAGTCTAAGAAGCTTTCCCACTCGTCCACAGAAGGCCTTGGGTAATTTCCCTGAGCCTCAGTGACTGTATGTAATATGGGGATGACAAGAGCTACCTTATCTTACAGTTTTTTAAATGATGATTAAGGCAGATAGAATATTTGAAAGCTCGAGGACAGCACCTTGCATTAGAAGGGGCTCAACAAATATTTGCTTCCTTCCATTCAGATTCTTGGGTCTGTTTATGATGCATCTACATGCAGAAACCCTGCCAACTTCAAAGGGCATCTCCTTTACTCTGGAAAGAGAGAACAAGGGGAAGATTAGAACGGATCCCCATCCAGACCTAGGGAAGGTGAGATGCCCATACCTCTTAGCAAGATTCCGTAAAAGAGGGAAGGGAAGATGAATGTATATTAAAATGATTCAAAACATAAGCAGACTCTGTGAGTGTTATGCACAGATGAGTTAATTGTTTTGCCTTAAATATATTTCCTGAAGAACAGAAGCCCGATCACAGCACACATCGTTATGAATTTTAGACAAACAGCACTTTGAATCAAATTATAGTACATGCATAAAATATTAAAATAAGACATTTATAACAAATCTTTCTAACTTAGTGCTCAGCTCTAAAATAGATTTATATGTGGATAAGCAATAGGTGCGATAAATGTGGTACAGATACCACGATTTAAATTGCAAATCAACAGGGCATCATGGGAAAAGGGAATGCAGACTTGGAGTACTGGAGGAAGAAATCCAGCTATGCAATATTTTTAGGTCTTTTGCCTGATTTCATCTTGCAATGTCTGTATCTGGACTCCACATTTGATAAATTCCAGTATCTGCTCTTTAACACAGTTTCTTTCCGATTCCAATTTAAATGATCTAATTAGAACCTTCATTTATTGTTCTTTTTATTTATTGTTGAACTGTTGCCAATATACAGTTCCCGGAGTCTTCAGGCTATTTTTAGTTTGGTGGGAGATGTTAGAAGAACAGTACTGATTCTCAGTTTACAAAATAAGCAAATGGAACAGGGAACAATGCCCGTGCACAGACCTGAGCCCTGCCTGCACAGACTCTGCCCCATCCCCTTGCACCCTGGATTCCTGCTCCTTCCCTGTGGCGTGTTGAACAAAGTGCAGTGAATGTCATGACAACTTGTCTCCAGGAATAATCCCTGACCAAGAACATTAAATTCATTTCATTCATTTTGAAGAACCTTGGGGACTACTGAGTCAAATGTCTATAGAACTGAATGTTTCTGGGCAAGCTGGCCTGCCAGAATCCAGAAGGATTCCTTCAAAATTGAAAAGCCTTGGCAGGACCCTAAGTTATTAGGTTGTGCCTCGGTACTTTCATGGTGTCCAATTCATTTGGGGGAGTAGTTTCTTTGCTCCCAGCATCATTGGATATAGATGAATAGCTAAGAAAGCCCCAGGAAGCTCCATTCAAAATAGGAGGCCTATGAACTGAGGTGAGAGGGACAGTGACAAAAGGTTGTGAGAGTGTTTCTGAGAGATGACAACCTAGGGGATCTCTTTTAGACAAAATTTTACTTGTCGTTACATAATTAAAAAACATTTCATCTAGCAAGGAGTAGAATTGCTTTGTTGGAAACCTTGCTTCTTTGCCTAATCTGCATGCTGGAAATTTTTCTTCCCATTGAATATCTACAATATCAGCTTTTCTTCACAAAGAAAGTCTTTATAGCCATATTTTATTTTCTTATAACATATTATATTGAGTTTTTAATGCCTATGTTTTTGGTGCAATTAACTCACCTTCCTCTTTTCTACTCTGCCTGCCATAATTATTTCCAAAACTTTGTGGGAAGTAACTGCATTAAAAATAATAAAGGAGGAAATAAATATCTTCATATTCACGAGTTTAGGTGGCAATATTCAACCACACTTTATGTCCGCCGACTATGCCAGAAGAGAAAGAGAAGCTTGTTCTATATTTCTGCTGTAACATGTTGTATCCACAAAAATATGTCTATTGGTACTTACTTTCAAGTAGCTCCGTAAGCGTTAACGACAATTAGGACAGCTCCTGAGGAGGAAGAGATTAAACACATGCAAATCCCACAGTATTAGATTGTTCCAGGAACTACGGTGCCAAGATGCGTCCCTGCCATGGTTTGAATGAATCCCCCCAAAATTCATGTGCAGGAAACTCAGTCTCTCTGCTCTCATGGATGAATTAATGTAAGCTCTTCCCTCATGAATGGATTAATGTTGCTATCATAAAAGTAGTTTCTTTATTGTGGAAGTGGTTTTGTTATGAAAGCTAGCTATCCTGGGGGCGCTTGCTCTTGGCCCCTCCCCATGTGCTGCCCTTCTCCATGCTATGATGAAGCAGGAAGGCCCTCACCAGATGTGATGCCGTGTCCTTGTTCTTCTCGGCCTCCAGGACCATGAGCTCAATAAACTTCTGTTCTTTATGAATTACACAGTCCGTGGTATTCTGTCATAGCAACAAAATACAGAACAAGACAGTTTCCAATTAACTGTTGCAATCAGAGCCAGGGGCACCCTTAAAACATAGATGTAAAGAGTTAGATCTGTGCCATCCATCACAGTAGCCACTGGCCGCAATGCAGGTGAGCACTTGCAATGTGGCTAATCTCAGTTGAGTAGAACTGTAAATATCAAATATTTAGTACATGTCAGTTCCTGAAGCCTTAATATAAAAAAAGTAAAATATTTCAATAATTTTTATGCTGACATGATAATATTTTGAATATATTGGATTAAATTTAATACATTATTAAAATCAACTTAATGTGTTTCTTTTTACTTCTTTATGGTGTGGCTACCTGAAAATTCAAAATTACATGTGTGGTTCACATTATATTTCTCTTGGACAATGCTGAGCAAGATTGATGTCAGGTAATATTGTAACTAACCAGCTTGAAAGACTGTGTTCTTTATAGCATGTCTGAAATTCATTGCACATGGAGTCCTATTTTAAGTGGGCCAGAAGATCTTGATGATTAAAGTAACCCCATAGTGAGAACTGCCATCGTATGAGTGACTACTGCCTAATATATCTATTTAATATGTTTGGATTTTAATAGGGTTTTCCTAAAGTGAAATTCACCAATTTTATTATTTGCTTTTCAATATGGCCACAATTTATCTCTGCATGAAAGTGTCTGGCTTTTCATGCAATAAGTGTTTTTGTTTGTCCATTTCTCTTCCCTTAGCACCTTGTAGAAGGGAAGTATCATTCTTTCGTGGAATGTTGTTGGCCTCTGAAGTTAGGCTGCCTGGGTTCAGCATGAGCTCCTGCTAGTGACTTTTGGTACAGCTACCTCTTTTCACTGATGCTTCCTCTTCAATGAAATAGAGCAATAACTCATAGCTCACAGAGTAGTAATGAACGTTCTGTGAGATGATCACTCTACTGGGCTTGTGGGCAAGTCCCAGTGAAGTGAGTCTCTATTCATTGTCTTTTGTTTTATGAGTAGCTTAGAGCCCAAGTTTCTAGGACACTAAGCACATATCACCAATGACTAATTTTTTAAAGGGGAAGGCCATTATTATGAGTATTCTGTACCTGTCTGAAGTACCTGCACACTCCTGACACTGTGGACAGAGTCCCATGTTACCTCCTGGCCTCTCTGTCTTCACACGTGCTCTTCTCTCTGCCTGGACAACTCGCCTTTGCCCATTGTTTCCTTTTCCCATTATCTTATCCATCTTTTAAGGTCCAGATGAAACACTGTCTCTTTCATCAGGACTTTGTTGACTACTCCAGACAGCATTAATTTATCAGCTCTAAACATTTTATTGCTGCTACAAGCCGGTCTAAATCGAGTAGCAGGATTTATCTGGTGATTCAGATTGCAAGGCTTATTTTCTGGTGATGTCAAACCTATTCAATTGGCTTCCTCTACTGAATTGCAAGTTTTTTGAAGACAGTGGCCATGCTTTATATGTACTTCACAATCCCCATAGCTCTTGCTCAAAAAATGCTTATTGATTGATTGATTGATCAATAAAGGGCTTGACTGATAAAAAAAATCTTTTAATGCAGTCGTAGTTATTCAATGCTGGGGAATGCCCAAGCAAGAAGTACCCTGTGCTATCTTTCCAAGTCTTTATGGTAAATAATTAGGACATGCGTCACAATTTAGAAAGATCATCATCATGCAAAATCTCCTTTTTATTTGACTGCTTAGTTCTAGGAGGTATCTGAGTTAGTAAAAAAGTGGCTTAAATAAGTTTCTGATTTAGATCCTTTTGAGATATAGATAACATATTTATATACCTACAAGTCTAGATATCTAGGTACAAATATATAGAGATATTTGGGTGAATATAAATGCATATATATTTTGAAAGAATCTATGTATGTATATGTGTACATGTACGTGTGTGTGTATATATGTACATATGTATATATAGGGGAGAGAGAGACAGAAAGAAAGACACATGCCATCAGCTCACTAAGAGGCCCAGTTTTCTATTTGTAGTCTTTTTCTCAATAAGGCAGTGGGATATTGGTGCTTTCAAGTGAGCTTAGAGACATTGAATATGACATTCATGTCATTAAAAATAGTTAGCTGTTCTTGGCTACATTCACAAAGAAGTCCCCTAATGCTTCCTTTAATTGGCAGGATCCACACGTGGTATCTATTTTGCAAATGTGCTCCGCACTGAGGGCTGGAGCTGTGTATGTGTCTGCGTATGTTCTCTGTAGGTGACACTCCACCCTGATCGCACAATCCGTGCATCGTATTAGGACATAGTGTATGCAGACAATGCCTCGCCTACCACTCCCCCCCCCTTTTTTTAAACCCTGAAATATGGTTGATATGGTCCATTGCAAAATGAACCTATATTGGAAATGGCAAAATTGTAATGTAAAATATACCGGGGTCAGTGGGGTGTGCTGTTTTTTGCATATATTTTTTCTCCCCTGACCCATGCCATTCCCCTGCATACAGGGAAAAAAGCTTCATCTCACACAGAAATGTGATGTCCTTTACTGCCAGAGGCTGTTGCTGTTTTAAATGAGGAAAAAGCACAATGCATGAAGAAGGAAAATTAAAGCATATTCATTTTGGAAATTAGATATGGTGTCAGGAGACTCTCAGAAAATAGCCCCGTTTGAATGGAGCCCCACACTACAAGACAGTTCACTGAACTTTTGACCACTATTTATGCTATGGAAGCTTTCGAAATAGGGAAGACAGCAAAACATTTTATAGCAGCTTAATAGCTGAGTTCATTTTTCTTTCTTCCTTTTTATCCACTAGGCATTTGTCTATCCCTTCGGTGTATATAAGATATGCAAACACCATGTCGTTTATTGGCAGGCCTTTGTGTTAACGTTTCCAGGTTGATTCCAAAACACATAGATACTGGATGAGAGAATCCCAGGGCCAACCTGGTGCCCTTTGTTGCCCTCCACTGCAGTGTGCCGTCTGCCTGTGGCTAGTCTGAAATGGCGGGCCTCAGCCAGGGTCTTGCAGGCCTTGGGACTGACAGTGACCTCCTTAGGGGTCATTCTGCAAATGCAAAGAGAGTACCTTTCACAATTCCCAGGGACCTTTTATGCAAAATTGGACAGGGATGGGGGAGATGATGGAAACGGCACTTTGCCTAATTTCTCCCTCTCTGTTATTTGGAAGAACAGTTCTCAGTCTGTGATCATCCCTGTTCTGCTTCATTGCCTCCCTCCCGCCGAGCACATCACACCAGGCAGGTTAAGTGGGATGCAGGGGCCCTCCAGGAAGGATGGCTCAGAGTTCCGATTCCACTCTGGAGAAGGAAGTGCTTGCGAAAGTGAGGTAGCAAAAGAGTTAATTGCCAGTGGACAGTGGGGTCAATCAGAGGTAGAAAGAAGAGTCCAATTTGTATTGGTAGGAATGAAAGATACGCTTTAACTTTTACACAGATAGGAAGCATTGAGCTAAATATTACAAATTACAGGTTGTGAGTCCATGTCAGCTTTATTATTGTTATTACTATTAATGCAATGATATAAAACCTAAGGGGTCACTGTGTTTGTTTAATTTATTTTCAGGGAAAGCTTATCATTTCGTTTCCAAGTGGGGACCTTTTATTTGGCCTCTTGGTGACTTGCCCCCACTGGCACAAATGGGTCCCCTCTCTTGGGATCTGGGAGCTCCTCAGCGCTCTCTCTGATCATTGCCACACTAGATTCTCACAGCTTTATCCCTCATTCTACTCCACAGCCAACCAGTGGCCTCACTTCCAGTAGGAGGTGAGCCGATACTGAGGTTTTAATAGTGGCTTAAGGGGGGAGAGATGAGGAAGCTGAGAAAAGGCCTAACAGTAGAATCACTCTGTGCCACAAAATGCCTGTGTGTCTGAACTGACCTTCTGTGAGTGTACTTGGTTTGGAAAGTGGGGACAATATGTCCCTGCACATCACTAGAAGCCCTTTACAGACTCGTATGAAAAAAAGAAAACGAACTTCAACATGGGGACATGTTGCATTTCCTTCTGCCTGTGGTTTTAACTTGGGGGAGGGGGAGAGAAAAAGGAGACAGAGACCATCAGTGTCCTCCCCCACTCTCAGCATTATTCATTAGGAGAGGATTTTTTTTCCTCCTTTGGACTGGAAACTTCTCTCCTCTCACTAGCCAGTAACAACCCTTCTGTTCATCCTTATGTCAAACCTTCACAACTGCACTAATGTGCTCTCTGACAATTGGAGAGGAGCTGAGAAAGAGTTACAAGGGCCACTCTGAACTCAGGCGATGGCTTAGGGTCTTCTCAGGGCAAGAGCTCCTACTGACCCATGCCCTTGCTGCCAGGGCTGGGAGGTTGAGACGTGTGTGCTGCCCCAGACCACAGGCAAGCTGAGAGAAAGCTGAGAAGTGCTTTATCAAAATCTTGGCCTCCAGAGCTGTACTCCTGGGGACACTTGGCATGCAGACGGCCATGTTGCCTTTGCTCCGTGAGAGATTGCCCCAGGGAGCTCTGGGGACTGCTTTGTGCCACAGGTCCCCTTACCTGCACACCTCTCAGCTATGGCCTGCTGAACAGAGCTGCCACTGATGGGATGGGGAGTGGGCAGGAGGGAGGTCGTGCTGGCTGTGTAAGCTGTTGGTGGAAAGTGGGCCCCAGAAATCGTGACTCCAGGTGAGTACTGTTCAGTTTAAAGCTGGAGGGGAAGAGAAGTAAGGGATCAGGTCTGGAACATTCTAAGTCCCTCCCAGGCGGCTTCACCTCCCCCTCCCCACCTCCAGGGACTTTGCTGAGGTGGTCCCATGGACTTGAATGCCCTGCATTTGTTTATCACTCCTGCCTTGGCAGTGGACCATCCCTACAGTTGTCACACCATTTGTGACAGTCCACAGTTCCCCTGCTATGGTGGTGGCTGATTGGGACTGGGCATTTTAAATGAAGAAAAGAGGAGTTGATGACTGAATATAATGGTATCAGCCATAGTTAATTTTTTTTTTTTAAAGCCCCTGGAAAAGAATGAAGACACAGGCCCGGGCAGGATTTCTGCTTTGCTTAATTATAAATTGACATATTATAGCAGATAATAATGATTGTATTAGTCTAGGAATTTCAAATATGACTCAAGCCTGAATATTATTACTATGTTATGATTATCAGGCTTTAGATGCAAATCTGTCTCAAAAAAACAATCCCACCAGGTAAAATGGCCTTGTTTCACAGGATGATTGAGGCGTTCTCTGGGTCACTCTGTTGGTGGCTCCAGAGTATTTCTGTCATTCTTGTGGTCATCAGCGAAGAATTGAAAAATATTTATAGTTCAGCTATCTCTTCCTTTATAGAACTGTGTGTTTGGGACTAAGTTTTCATGATGTAATAGACTGATGAGAGGCAATCCATGGAATAAAGAGAGGGGCAATCTCAGGTTCAAATCCCAGCTCTGCCACTGGTCTGACTTTAAGGCCATGGGCATGTCAGGCTCTCCTGGTCCCATGACCAGGAGTTATGTCATGAGTTAAATGGCCTAACAGTCTCTAGCACCAGCACGCAGCATTGCTACAAGGGTGGAGAGTACAACTTGGATGATACTCAGTGCAAAGAAAGATTTGTTATGATCATTAGAGCAAAAGGGCTTGAGGTGAGAGAGGCTGTTAAAATCTATCAATTTAACCTTTTCCCATCTTAGAGAAGAAGAAACCACATTTAAGAAAAGCTACGTGACTTGGTAAACAGTGTGAGAGGTGGTGTCAGGCCTTGATGTGCTCTGGATTCTCTTGTTGCCCAGGCCAGGGGACTTACCTCTTCCTGGCCATGTCTGAGGTCGAGGCTTTCGGGTTGTCCGAGGTGAGAGCAAAATAAGAGGTTTTCTGGAATTCTTTGTTTTCTGCTCCCCCTTTTCCTTTTGTGTTTTTTTATAAATCCTTTCAGGACTTGGACACTGCATGTGACTTTCTTCGCTGATGCCACAGTCCTTACTGGATGAGCCGTCCTCAGTCCCCTGCAGCTGGGATATTTCATGACATTTCTGTCCATCCTGCTTCCCTGCCTCTGCCTTGTTTTCCCCACAGAGGGCGGCCAGCCTGAGGGAAGGAACAATGTGACTCATTTTCATCCAATGTTGTGGTTCCCACTTTTTTGCTTACACTGACCACTAAAATTTTTTCTTTTTTTTTTTCTTTTAGTTTTCTTCTTTTTAATAAGGGGTGGATATGAGTTTGTCAACATTTAAGTTTGCCAAGACCTCTTAAAATGTCCCTTTCATCTAGCAAAATTATTTTATGTACAAAAAGATCTTTGAACGCCAAGAAAAATCCTAACACTAGACTTAAGGAGAGTTCTAGTCAAGAAAAAAATATCAGCAAAAGCGCATGGGCATTTTCCGCATGGACTATTTAAAATTGCAATGGATCAGTAGGGGCCCGTCAATGAATAGATAGGAGCCATTAGTCTAAGGGACAGGGTTTGGGTTGCAGTGTGAAACTGGACAACCTTAATACATCAGGAGTCAAAAATGGGGACAGCAGTGTTAAACTGATTTTACAGGGCTGCTATGAAGTTCAAATAAAATGACATAAAAAATGCTTTGACTATTCAAGATTCCATTCAGATATAAAGGTTATGATTACCTATGCTGCCATATATATATTTACATATATACATGCACATATATATTTATATATATGATACAGGTATTCTATAAATGCTTACCTGTATGACAACCATGACATACGAGGTGAGGCTGAACAGTTAAAAAGTGCTGCATACCTCATGCTGAATAGCACTATGGTCACCACTGAAGTACTCCCCTTGGCTATCTGGTGACTGTAGTGATATTCAGCAAAGAGGTACGTAGCACTTTTTCTAGGATGAGTTCATGAACTTAACTGCCTGACCTTGTTCATACATACGTCTATATATGTGTGCATGCATGTGTGTGTGTGTGTGAGAGAGAGAGAGCACGTATACAGTATCTCTGCAAAACAATCATATCCCAGTACTGGTAAAAAACAATGGAACTGACAATAACCTTGGCTTCTAGCTGTAATCCAGTGAGCAACACATCCTAATACAATTATAATTTTGTTAAATTATAATTTAACAAAAAACTTTGGGAGTACAGAGGAGGAAATTATTTTGGGTCTTTTCCTGCTGGGGCTCACATGACGACTGCTACCATCTTCACTGATCCCAGCCCCAAAGGATTTAGCCATAATGTTGGACATACATTGACACAGAACTTTTGACCAACTGATCGTCTAAAATATGTGAAGTAGTTCTCTAGAATGGGATTTTTATTGGCAAGGCAGTGATGCTCCAGAGTGAGTAACATGGAACTGTATGGAATTATTTAAATGAAGCAAGACCAAAAAACAAACCTACTTTTCATTCATTGTTACTCTATGCCTGACTCTTGAACAAAATGAGACGTTGTTCTTTAGCCCATGTGTGACTGGGTGTATGGTAACCAAGGACACACAGGTGTTCTAGGCCACTGCAGCAAGGCAAATTCCAAGATGAGCAATTATTATAGATGAAAATACTAAGATTTATAGACAATAAAATACCGGCCCATCATCACAGGATGAATAAATGGTAGGGACAAAAAATTTAAAACAAAGCTATCTGACTCCCAAACTCGCGGTCTTTTCAATAAACATGGAATCATATATGTATGAGAGTTGTATGTCTTAATGAAAGGGAGAAGTAAGAATAATTTGGAAATAATGACAAAGTTCTTCCTTCTCTCTTCTCCTCAAAATAACTTTCATCTCTCACTTAACTGGCTTTCTAACTCCAGTCTCAATGGAATTACTTTTTCCAAGTTCCAAAGACATGTGCTGATTTTGGAGCAGTTGGTTTAGATGTTGCACGAGGCCCAACTAGCTTGGGCTTTCTCAGATACCAGACAAGTCAGGTTACCCAATTATCTCTGAGAATAATTGCTGTGTTTCATTCTAGTCCATTTCTACTCTTTGGCCCATTGTTTATCTCGGAGAGGAGCAAAGAATGAATTCAAGCTACAGCCTGACATTACAATGAGATTGCCAATAGAAATCAATGACTTGTCCCATGACAAGTGAGGGTTTATGAGGCAGCCTAACGATGTCCTCATATCTTTGCCTACCTCATTGTACTGCCATTCAAGCGGATTATATAATTTTCCTGTTATAACGGGGGGTAGTCAGGGTAAAAGAGAGTCTAATTGAGTTTAATAAAGCTGGAAGTGGTATTTCAGAAACCTTATCTAAGAAAGAATATTATCTTTCTAATATTAGATATTCTAATAAGAGGAGAATGAGTTGTCTGTTAAGGTTGATGTTTATACACACACTTATTGACCTCAGAAAGGCACTACAGACAGGAAAGATGAGGTCAAAAATTGCATCTTTTTAGCAGGAGGAGCCTACATCTTGGTGGAATTATAAGGGGTTACACTTAGCACGGTGAAATGATATTTTATCCAGTTTCAACTTATGAGAACTTCTGCTTATTTGGGTAAAGTGGCTGAAAAATATACTCAGTTCCAGAGAAAGCAGCAAAACCAAAATAGGGACTGAGGAAGCACGGAAGCCACACACAGGTCTAATCTTGTACTATTCAGGATGGTCGCCACCAGCCACGGGGGGCCACTGAGCTCTTGAAACGTGGCTCACGTGCAAAGAGACGTGCTCTGACTATCAAATACACACTGACTTTCAAAGACTTGGTATGAAGAAAGTAATGCAAAATATCTCATTAATAGTTTTATATGTTGCTTACATTTTTTTTCTCTTTTTTTTTTATTGAATGTTAACTATGTACATTGATACTCTTCTGGGGTACAGTGTGGGGGTTTTCACATGCATTCTGAAATACTTCCATCAAACTGGTCAACACAGCCTTCATGTCATTTTCTCAGTCATTGCTTTAA
>CAUYTI010039414.1:0-41512 GCA_963575145.1 Galago senegalensis | reverse complement strand
TATATATATATATATATATATATCCCCTAATATATGTGTTAGGGGATTAAACTTGAACATAAATTGCTGGAATCTTGATTAAAGCTTGGTCAAAGAGAGGATATTTGTCATCCCCCAAAGCATAATTACCAGAAAAGGGAGAAGATATTTTTTATTTGGAAAAAAAAAAATGGGCTGGCACAATATAAGAAATTCTGATGTCACTTTGATTTTTAAAAATGACTGGGAAACAAACTGAGGCTGCCCCATGATAGTGTGGCCCGCCGCCTTTGTAGCTCACCAGCAGGCCAACCCAGGGACAATGAAACGGGATTTAACTATAGTCACAAACATCAGCACGCAGGTCGGCTGAACAAAGGAACCAGGAGAACAAGCTTCACAAATGATAAAAGCTCAGTATCTTGGCAACCTTTCGTGGTGGGTTATTTTTAAAAAATGGATAATATTGTGCACTCTTTCTAATTTATTCAGCTGCTGACTGAGTGATAGCAACATCACACCCACGGACTCTGCACGTCATCTGGATACTGTGTTTGTTAAGTACAGTGATACTCATTTTATTTTTTCATATTTAGTTCTGCTGTGGGGGGGGGGAGCCTTAAGCGGCATTTAACCTGATTCCTTTCACTGTGCTGCTTTACTAACACGTCAGCGCTTTCTGCTCATTAATTTCTTTCTTTAATTTTGAGAAACATTTCTGGAGCTTAGTGTTTCTATTACAGAAATATTTTGGAAACTATCACTTCTGTGTTCCCTTTTCAGTCAGGAGTATCTTTAAAAGAGCCCACTATGGTTTAATTTGCTGGTCTCGAATTTTCTGTGAAATAGGCTCGTTATGGCATGAAGACATAAGTAAACAAGACATGATTGGACACAGACACTCAGGGAGACATTAAGTCCCACAAATATGAGAAGCATTTGTGTGTCAGGCACCGTACTGGGTGCTGGCTGTGTATGCAGAGATGGGTATGAGAAAGAGTGGATTTCCTGTGGTTCACAGGCTGGTTGCAAGTATTATAATGATCCCTTGTAATTTCCATATGTTAGATTGTTTACACTGCACCCCCACCCCAAAGAGGGGACTAGTTTAAAGTCTAGGTAGGATTCATAACTAGCTGATTGTTTGGAAGAAATACTAAGTTTTGTTCAATGCTTAGATTTCTGCTCCTCCTTCAAGGTTGAGGATTGGGAACATACAAAGTAGCTCAAGGGCAAATCCCAGGCCCGTCTGCCTTCTGCTCCTCAAGTGCAACTTGGAGGTTGAATCTGGCCCTCTTACCCTAGATCTGTGAAAATCAGACCAGCCATTCTCGTGTGAGGTTACAACAGACACGTAGCATCCTAATTTTCTTTATGTAGATTATTTTGCTGCTATAATCACCAAGAATATTATAATCTATATAATGAAATGTACATGTGGTGCTGTTATGCTCATTCATCTTTTTCTATATAATTTCTTTTTCTAGTTAGTTGTGTTTTATCTTACAAGGCCAAGTATAATAAATGTTGGTTAAATTCATAAGGTATACATATACCACAACTTTATAGAGGAAGGGTTAGTCGGGGGACCACACCTATGGAGCAGATTGCAAGTATAAGAGTACAAGTTGGGTCTATCAGGTGTAGAACACAAATGTCTTAATCCTGTAATTGGGTGAAGTAGGTGAAGGCTGTGTTGATTAGTAGGATGTAAGCACTCCAATTTGTACAAATAATCAACACATTGAATCCCATAATGGCATAAATGTATTTATGATCTATGTACAAATGACTTAATAAAAAATAAATAAATAAAATGTTGGTTACATGTATGAATGAGTGGGTGCGTCTCTCCCTCTCTCTCCCGGAGAGCTTGCCCACCTTTGCTTTCTGTCTTCTCCCATCTTCTTTTGACGAGTTTCCGTAAACACTGTAGTTGCAACTGGAAGTCACTGAGTCTTGTTCTTCCCCACAGCCTGGGGGCTCTGAGCGCCTGCCGTTAGGTTGCTGGTCTCCTTTCTCTCATGTTTCTCATGCCTGGCAGAGGCTATTTTGTTTGTTTTTGTTTGTTTTTGTGTGTGAAAATATTCCATGTCGGTGCTATCTAGCAACTATCTAGAGGGCTCTTGTCTCCAAATTTTTCGAATTTGTTTTATGATTTCAATGTCTTCCCCCCACTTTCTGAGCATTTACCTAAAAAGCTACTTTTGTTAAAATCTACAGAAGTATTTTAGCACTGATGTGTATATACATTCCGTAGATTACCCCATTGATTCTTTCTTTTTTTAAATTTTATTTGAGACAGAGCCTCAAGCTGTCCTTCTGGGTAGAGTGCTGTGGCATCACAGCTCACAGCAAACTCCAACTCCTGGGCTCAAGCGAGTCTCCTGCCTCCGCCTCCCAAGTAGCTGGGACTACAGGTGCCCGCCACAACACCTGGCTATTTTTTGGTTGCAGCCGTCATTGTTGTTTAGCAGGCCCGGGCTGGGGATTCGAACCCGCCACCTTAGGTGTATGTGGCTGGCGCCTTAGCCGGTTGAGCCACAGGTGCCGAGCCACCCCATTGATTCTCATTACCTCAGGGGCTCTCTCTCTCCATCCTCCCATCCCGTTGTGTCACTAACTGCTGCTGGGAGTAAATTCTGATACCCAGGAGGCTCTGCAACTTCCGAAGCTGGTACTTTCCTACTGTGCCTCAACACCTCTCCCAGTTTTTGCTAATTTCTGCTTTCATACAACTGATAGACAAAAATACTAACTGAGAAAACCCTTTGAGGTTGACCATTCCATCTCCACGTGTACAGATCCTCTTATTTACACCTGCTGTCCCATGACCACTTTAAAATTTGTGGAGGAGAGAGCTGCGTGCAGTTGGGAGGAGCTGTGGCATGGCAATAACAACTGGCACCAAGAAGTACTTAATTATACACAGACTTTCTGTTCTTGTGCTTCCTAAATCCTATAGATGTCACTAGCATCTTCCCTGTCTCCAAAGCAAGCCCAACACTGCCAGGGGCCCAGCACGCACTCCGATATCTTCCATACAATCAGATCCGCCTTTGTCTCCGGTGATAGCACTGGGTTTTGCTGTCTCTTGCTTCAGCTTTCCTGAGAACCTCTTTACACATTTTAAATATCTTCGTTTTGATTTTTACACTAGTCTCAGAGCGATGTTATCTGCACAAGCAACCTGGGCTTATTAACCTGTGATAGCATCTCTCTCTCTCTTTTTTTAATCACTCCCATTTGTCTCCTTTCAGATTTGTTATTTATTTTCTTTGGAGAGGATCCACAGGGCACACATGAAAATAAGGAACTGTGGATTGTGTGAGTAGATTCATTGCACGCTCTTGTCACCATGATTTATTTCTCTCTCACCCCCTGAGTGTTTGAATTGGGCCACTTTGATGTGTAACATCCTCGGTCATGTCAGCACCTTATCTGGCAAACGCTATTTGGGATCTAGATTTAAGGAAAGAAAATTATTTATGGTTAATCATCAAAGCCTTATTTTCAAATACACTAATTAATAATTTTCCCACCTTTCTACTGTAGCCTGTTTGAGTATCCTCAGAAATTCACGATCAGCTATTTTTAGCTCTCTGGCATGTCACCTGCCCTGTGTGTCACACCTTCTTCAAAGCTCGCCAGCCTAGGCAGGCAGGTGCCGACATAAGTCTTGTGATTAGTATTCATAATGTTAGTGATCCTCAGATTCTAAGGCTTTTTCCTCTCTCTTATAATGTTATTGTAATTTTCCTTTTACTGACCTTTTCACTTTTTATCCAGAAGCCTTTGATCCCAAGGTTTTTCTTAGATTTTTCTTAAAGAGCTGAAAGACTCAGCAGAACACCATCACATGTCAAATCTCTCCTAAAACACCAAGTTTTACCTTAATCACTCTGCTCACTTTCTGAGTTGATGTATCTTCTGTAGAGTAATTGCTAACCCTTTCATTAATTCCTTGCCATTGGCACACACCGCTTCTGTTTTATGTGACTTATAATTTTCTTTCTTCAAAGCCCTTCCCTTCCTTCCTGACTTCTCTCCTATGCCATCTCACTGTCTGTCTAACATTTCTGCCTTCTCGTCTCTGCACACACTTCCCTAACATTTCCTTTCCCCGTTTACACTGACCATGTAGCCAGTTCTCTCACCTGAACTTCGATTTTTGCTATTTCAGCTTCAATTTCCTCCCTTTGTTTTTCTACCCTTGCTATCTTCAGGAAGTATTTCTGCAGCCTTATGGAATATTGACTTTCTCCTTGAAAGCCTCGTCTTTGCTCAATCCCTTTCAAAATTATTCCTCACATCATTTTTAACTTTCCCTGTCCACTCTCTGACATCTGAGTATCACGCCCTTAATCCCCTCCTAAGTTCTTTCTGTTCTAACATCTCACCCTCTTTTTGCCATTAATTCTTCTCACTCTAAAATTGTCCTATAAAATTCTTCATAGTATTTTTTTTCAAAGAAGAGATTGCCTGCTATTGATTATAAGAGAAAGCAAGCAGAAGAATTTTCCAGACGGTAAAGAACTGAAGCAGAGATGTCGTTTCTCGATAACCCTCTTGGCAGCCTGGAATCATTCTGCCTGGCAAGGTTGCAGCCCACTCAAATACTCACGCACCTTTATTACAAGCCGGCTTTGGGAGGCAAGTCAGACCTCACTTCTTTGGACAAGACCTGTAAGACAAAGCCTGAATCTGCTGCTCCAGAATCTTTACTCCAAGAGGCGTTTTTCTTAAATCGCTGGACTCATCCTCATCCTCTCTCCCGTCTAGGTTCAGCAAACTTTAACTTCCTTTCTCGAGTGGACCAGATCTGAGCCTCTCACACCTTGAAACCTCACACCGGTTCCTCTTCCTGGAACATTATATTCTCCCACTTCTATCTCCAATTACCTTCGGTTCAGAGACCTGCTCTTTCCAGCTCTGATTTCCTGAATGGGATACTTTGTATTGATCCCAGTACACCTTTTATCACACCTTATTATGACTATCAGGCGCCTGTGCTAGACTATACATTTCTGAGAATCCAGAATCATCTCGGAGGCGTCTCCAGCATGGTGGGCTGGGGCACAGCTGGGAGCAGGACCAGCTCTGACTTTCAATGGTGTGTGGACTTCGGGGAATCCCTCATCTCTCTGCGTCTCATTTCATCCTCTGTAAATCAGGGATGTTGGTACTATTTGCCTCATGATGTTTTATTGGTGAGAATCAAGTACAAGAGAAACTCCATAGTTGAAACCTCTGTACATTAACCACTCCCTTAAGTTGATCTGATTTTCACAGACTGAACAGGCACGTACAGAGGTTCTACTATACTTAGAATTACCCGTCTGACTCACAGTATTCTACTTATTTGAATAATAATAGTTTCTATTATTACTGGTTACAGACACACTTCCAGGATCTCTAATGCTATCTGTCATACAATAGTGTTCAATCAATGTTTATGGAAAATGAACTAATGAAAGAATGAATAATAATGAAAAAAAACCTGGAAAACCCCAGGGACTCAATTACAAAACTCTTAGACATGATCAAGGAATACAGTAGCATCTCAGGATACAAAACCAATACTCACAAATCAGTAGCTTTTATATATACCAATAATAGTCAAGCTGAAAAAACAGTCAAGGACTCTATTCCTTTTATAGTAGTTACTAAGAAGATGAAATATTTGTAAATTTGCCTATGAAAGGACATGAAAGATCTCTATAAAGTGATTTATGACTCTCTGAGAAAAGAAATAGCTGAAGATGTTAACAAATGGAAAAGCATACCATGCTCATGGCTGGGAAGAATCAACATTGTTAAAATGTCCATATTACCCAAAGCAATATACAAATTTAATGCAATCCCTATCAAAGCACCACCATCATATTTTAAAGGTCTGGAAAAAAATAAATAGTACTTCGTTTTATATGGAACCAGAAAAAACCTCAAATAGCCAAGACATTACTCAGAAATAAAAACAAATAAGGAGGAAGCATGCTACCAGACTTCAAACTATACTATAAATCTATGGTGATCAAAACAGCATGGTACTGGCACAAAAATAGAGAGGTAGATGTATGGAATATAATTGAGAACCAAGAGATGAACCCAGACCCTTTTGTCATTTGATCTTTGACAGGCCTATCAAAAATATAAATTGGGGGAAAGATTCCCTATTTAACAAATGGTGCTGGGAGAATTGGCTGGTGACTTGTAGAAGATTGAAACTGGACCCCCACTTTTCACCATTAACAAAAATTGACTCACTGAATAAAACATTTAAACTTAAGACATGAAACTATAAAGATTCTTGGAGAGAGTGCAGGAGAAACACTTGAAGAAATTGGCCTGCATGAATACTTTATGAGGGGGAGTCCCCTGAACAATTAAGGCAACACCAAATATATATATTACTGGGATCTGATGAAACTAAAAAGCTTCTGCACAGCCAAGAATACAGTAAGTAAAGCAAGCAGACAGCCTTCAGTATGGGAGAGAACATTTGCAGGTTATGTTTCTGACAAGGGTTTGGTAACCAGAATCCACAGAGAACTCAAACTTATTAATAAGAAAAGAACAAGTGATCCCATTTCATTGTGGGCAAGGGACTTGAACAGAAGCTTCTCTGAAGAAGATAGGCACACGGCTTACAGACACATGAAAAAATGCTCATCATCTTTAATCATCAGAGAAACGCAAATCAAAACCACTTTGAGATATTATCTAACTCCAGTAAGAGTGGCCCACATAACAAATTCCCAAAACTACAGATGTTGGTGTGGATGTGGAGAAAAGGGAACACTTCTGCTCTGCTGGTGGGAGTGCAAGTTAGTGCGTCCCTTTTGGAAAGAAGTATGGAGAATACTCAGGGATCTAAATGTAGACCTGCTGTTTGATCCTGCAATTCCTATACTATGTGTATATCCAAAAGACAAAGAAATTACTTTATAACAAAGATATCTGCACCAGATTTTTCATTGCAGCTCAATTCACAATAGCCAAGTCACGGAAGAAGCCCAAGTGCCCATCGACCCATGAATGGATTAATAAATTGTGGTATATGTACACCATGGAATATTAGGCAGGGTTAAAAAAGATGGAGGCTTTACCTTTTTTATGTTTAAATGGATGGAGTTGGAACATATCCTACTTAGTAAAGTATCTCAAGAATGGAGGAAAAAGTATCCAATGTGCTCAGTACTATTATGAAACCAATTTATAATCACTCACATTTTCATATGAAGGATAGATCACAACTATGGCACAGGATGAGGGGAGATGGGAGGGATGGGGGAGGCCAGATGGAGGGAAGGTTAATGGTGGGATCACATCTATGGTTCATAATGCAAGGGTACATGTTGGATCTATTAAGTATAGAGTATAAATGTCTTAACACAATAATTAAGTAAATGAGGTGAGGGGTATATTAACCAGCATGATGTAAGCATTCCAAATTGTATATGAAATCAGCACATTGTGCCCCATAAATTCCCTAATGTATACATGATCTACCTCTTTATGATTTAATAAAGAAAAAAAATAAAGCACTTAGATAATGATCTGCCAACATGAGAAAATGTATAGAAGTCGAACACCTAAGAATGGGAATTTCCCAGACGCCAGACTGCTCTCTTTTTTGCTCTCAAACCGGCAGATTGGTCTAGAAAGGAGTCGATTTTCCAGAGGAAACTTCAACTAAAAATAGCTGGGCCCTGATAATGAGTGTGTGCTGTAGAGGTAGCCTTTGTTATCTCCAGAAACTTCCTTTCTGGCCTCTTCCCAAACGACACTTTTGCCAAATTTCTCGGCTTTTGAGACATTTCTGCTTTTGCCATGGCGTGATACGAAAAGGAAACTTTTCTCATCTTTCACAGGCTAAATTCCTGACACCCAGATCCTGTCGACTCCACACTCCTGCCTCCTGTTTATTGAATTTGTTGGAGAATAATGCTAGCATGCCTATGCAAATAAACATCCTCTAATCCTCTGTTCCTCCAGATAATTTCCAGCTATTTGCTCGTAAGGCTCCTGTTGCTGCTGCCATTGTTTTCATCCCTGTCACAGCTCTGGAGAGGCAGCCAAAATCCTCCGGGCCAGTGGAATGCAGAAAAAAAGCCGGGCGTTTGTACATCCCTCCTTCTTTCTTCTTGTTTTTAAAATAGATTCACGTGCCTAACCGCACATCAAATCTGCCCTGAAATGATGCGATACCAAAATATTGATTTTTCATGTTTCATTTTTGTGTTTTACCCTCACTGGGTTGATCTCTACTGAAAACTCACAGTGTGGTAAAAGGCAGGCATAGGAAATAGGCCTTTTTAACAAGTGTACAGTAAGCCTTTTGGTAATGTTAATTTTGCAGTGTTTTGCATACACTAATAATAATTCTAGTAAAAATTAGTATTTATTAAGCACTTCCTATATACCAGGCATTTTTCCAAGTGCTTTATATATATATAAACTCGCTTAATTTTCACAATAATCTACAACAAGGCTATTAGTATTCTTACTTCACTCATGAGGAAACCGAGCAACAGAGATCCAGTGATCACACAGCGATGATCTGATATTGCACTTACAGGTGTCGAATAAAATATGTGAATAACTTACATTAAAAACTACGCAGTACTATTATGAATCCAGTGAGATAAAAACATTTGGCTTTTAGGATAGTGCCTCATAGAAGATCTAGGGAGGGAAATAGATGGTGGCCAGAAATAAAGTTTTGAATTATGGTCAGTTTGAGCACCGTAGTGCAGATAAGCTCTGAAACGGGCATAAGGAGAGAAGAGGAACCAGTAATTGAAAATAACTGAGTGAGAGTTTGCATTTGACACTATCCAAATAATTCATATTTATTATATAATTTAAGCCTCAAATTAGTCTCATGACAAGATCTTGTTATTGTCTCCACTTTATAGAAGGGGAAATCAAGGCTCGGAAAGGAATCAATACATTTCTCAGGATCACAGACTGATTAATTAGTGAAGGAAGATTAAAACCAGGCGCTCTCATTACAGAGCTGCAGGCATTGGCTGCACACAGCTTCTGTCGCTGCAAAGAGTATTTCAATTCATTGGTTCCACAGGAAAGAAAGGAGTTGGCACACAAACACCTGCAGTATTCAATAGGAGGTAGAAATAACAGGTTCAAAGATTCAGGAAAGTCAAAATGTACAGAAACAAACAATCTCAGTTACCTCTTCAGTTTCCAATATTGTCGGTAGATAGAATAAAAAAATGAAATTGAGCTTTAAAATTGTTTACGTAATTATCTAAATGTTTCTACCTAACACTTCCGAATTCTTTTAGCGGTAACCTTTGGTGGAGCTCCAGTCTCAGGGAATGATGGGGAAGGATTGAGGAGACACGGGAACAGGCAGGTCACCTTCAAATTTACAGCATGTGCTGCGTGGTGACACTTCAGCCAACAAGAAACCTCAGCTGTGACAGTGCTCTCGCGTGATAAGAGGGTGTTTTCCTACACCTTTTCTATGTTTAGGGGTGTTTAGAGACGCAAATGCTTGCCGCTGTGCTACAGTTGCCCCGAGTGTTCAGTACAGACAAGTGCCCGGGTTTGCAGTCCAGGAACCAGGACTGTCCCGTGAGGGCTCTTGTGTAACAGGCTGTGTGTCTAGTGTGTGTAGGGCACTCTGTGAAGTTTGCACCGTGACAACATTGCCTAACGAGGCATTTCTCAGAAGGAGTCACCTTATGCCTTAAGCCATGTATGACCGTACTTAAGCTGGAAACGGAATCTCAGGAACAAGTAGGGACTCGCATTTGCCTTGCTGGATCCCTCAGGGACCTTCTGTGTTTCTTTGTCACATAAAACTGAGTTCACAGTGACCGAACCGTCTAACTGGGCTGCTGGGTGTCCACACCCAGAACCTCACCATTCCTACCGTCATTATCACTAAAACCATCCTCTCAGCAGCCACTCAAGGCTCCCTGGGGAGTTCTTTATTCCCCAAATACTCTAAGCTATTTCTGAGCTCATTCTTTATTCCAGCACTTATAAAAATCGATCTCATTTTTTCATGCACAAAATATAATCTCCGAGTTGGTTAAAGGACATTAGTTTGCTGTTGCGGCTGTCAAGCATTGCCACACACTTAGTGGCTAATAACAGCAGAGTCTGATTCTCTCAGTGTTCCGAATGGCAGGTCTGTGTGGGACCTTCTGGGCCAAACAAGCGATCAGAGCACTGTGCTCCCCGTGAAGGCCCCAGAGAAGCCTGGTCTCTTTTGGCTTTCAGACTTTGCTGCTTTCCTTGACCCGTGACCATGTCCCTAGGCTCTCCTTCCATTGTCTCATCTCTTTCTCTGACTTTGAACCTCCTCCCTCCCTCTTACAGGACCCTCATACAGCAGACCCACCAGGGTAATCCAGCATACTATCTCCATTTCAAGATGCTTAATTTATTGTCATTTACAAAGTCCTTTTTACTGTGTAAGGTACCATATCTACAGACTCTGTGAATTACGATGTGAACACTTAGGGAGGCCATCATTCTGCCTACCACAAATAGTAAAAATAAAATGATAAAAAAATGCAAGCAGGTATAACTCTGTTTCGACATGGGGGAAGATATTGGGCACATAGAACCAAATGAAGAAATTATTTACAAAAAAATTGTTAAACTTAAAACAAGTTAAAAATAATCTACAAACATGGGAAAAACGTACCACATCAAGTTAAATAGCAGCCAAATGAAACCTAGAACAGTAAGTACAGCAGGTCGATAAAAAGGTACGGAAGAATTAGATGAGCCATAGAGGAATAAGACAAATACACGAATGAACTAGGAAGGGAAAAAAGGGAAATTCAAGAGACTAATGAAAACACAAAAGGTATTCAATCTTACTAGTTAAAAAATTCAAACTAGTACAAGGCATTTTTGTTTGTTTGTTTTGTTTTGAGGCAGAGTTTCATTATGTCACCTTCTGTAGAGTGCTGTGGCATCACAGCTCACAGCAACCTCAAACTCCCAGGCTTCAGTGATTCTCTTACCTCAGCCTCCCAGTAGCTGGGACTACAGGCGCCCACCACAACACCCCACTATTTTCTGTTGCAGTTGTTGTTGTTTTACCTGGCCCAGGCTGGATTGGATCCTGTCAGCCTTGGTGTATTGGCTGATGCCTGTCCAGTGTGCTACGAGTGCTGAGCCAGCATGGCTTTTTATTTTTACCACATCAAAGATTTAAAAACCAAAACTATGGGTGGAACATACATGGTAAACAAGAGTTTTAAATATCAAAAATTTTTACAATGAATAATCACTGAACATACATCATTTATCTTAAATATCCAATACTTTCTTCTGATGACTACATTTTCAGAATTCATCATATATAAGTGAAAATAAAATATCAGTATTTTCAATCTTTTTAATTATAGCTTGATTTGTATCGGACACAACTTTGTCAATTATCTCTTTAAAAAAAATAACTCAAGTGTGACAACAGATTAAATGATGGGTTATAGGTACCATAGTGGATCGTATGTAATCAAAATTTATATAAAGATGCTATTTTCAAAGACAATTATTCACAATGCATTATTAAAGGGCAAAACCCAAATTTAAATAGCATTGCATTAGTTAGATTAGGGTCTGCTCAGCAACAGACATCAGACGCTCACAGGTCTAAAAAATAAAAATTTGTCTCCTGTTCATGCAAAATACACTGTGAGTTCAGCTGCGCCCTCTGGCAAACGGTGGCTGAGAGCTTCAGGCTGCTTCCAGGTCGAGTGGCCCTGGGCACTCAGCCTGAGACTTCAGGGTTCAGCCCAATACTCGGTACCTCCACCCAGCATGCACAGCTAGACAAGCTACTCTGCGTAACTGGTCGAGAATTAGAAAATGGTTTCCTTTCATAAGTTGTAGAATGAGGCAACTACTATGAGAACCAGAATAGTGGGATATGTCGTTCGCTGTCTTTTAAGGTAAGTGTTTATACCGTGCACAGATGTGCACTTGTGAGGACACAGCTATGTCTGCAGCTACGAGTCTAGACTAAGGGCAAACTGGGTGTGACCCCGGTCAAATCTGGCCTGCTCTTTGGTTTATGTACGACCTGCTAGCTGAGAATGGTTTTTAAAATAGTTAAAGGACTGACTACATCAAAGGAATGATATTTCATGATTCATGAAAATTATATGTCAAATTCAAATTTCCACATCTACGAATAAACTTTCATTGGAAACAGCCAAGATCCTTCATTTGTATATTGGCTATGGCACCACCAAGGTTCAACAGCAGATCCAACTAGTCTGGACGGAGATCACGAGAGTCACAAAGCCTAAAATATTTGTTATGTAGGCCTTTCCAGCGAGAGATTGCTGACCTCTGGTTCAAATGCCTAGGAAAACTAGATAGTAGGAAATTCTCATAATGGTTATATAAATATAACCATCCCAGGTTTGGAAGTTGAGATAAATTTTTTTTTATGGTTTCCTTTATTTTTTTAACCTTTCCACGATGAATGAACATTGCAATAATATTTGAAAAATGGAAAAAAATAGTGAAAATAAAAATGATGCCTATTTAGATGCCTAATAATATTGATATACCCTTAGTTCCGTATGTCTGCTTTAAAAAAAAGAAGATATCAACCTAACCCAAGTGCCAAGAGAATTCTTACCAAGGATGTAGCCCCGACTTCCATTCTGGTCTCCAATCCCAGGTCTCTTGCCCTCATTCTAGTCTCCCATCCTACTCCCTTTCTCTCAGTTCTGCAAACAAACCAGGTTCCTTCTGTCATCGCGGCCTCTATGCTTGCTGTTCCTTGGAGAGCCCTTCCTCCAGGTTTCCACATGGGTGACAACCTTGTCATTCATATCTTAGCACAAATGTCACCTCAGCAGAAATCGTTCCTGACTCTCCTCTGTAATGTGGGTCACTAGTGTCATCAGTCCCTGTCACATTCTTTGTTTTATTTTCTCTATACACTTATCCCTGTGTGTTTTATTTCATTTATCTGACTACTCTTATCTTTATTGTCTGTTAACCCCATTAGAGTTTAATATCAATGAAAACAGGCTCCTTATCAGTCCTTCACTACTGCTGGGTCTAACATTATACAACCAATAGCAGATGATTGAAAAATGGTCCAACGAATGAAAAGTAATTATGTCCAATTACGCCAAATCTATATATGTGCACATATACCCTTTATGCGGGCATGTGTGTACACAGATACAGTAACATTTTAAGGAATACTAGTGAAAAGCAAAGTCTCCGTGGAGGAAATCCTCTCTTGTTCAGCAATATTTCCAACTTTGTGTAAGTCATTTATTGCCATATTGAACATGGCCTATGACAATATGAAAGGGAATAGCTCTTATATCATCCCTAATGGACTGTTGTTGAAAAGAAAATGTGCAACTCTAATAGAATTTAGCAAAAATAATTAAGACACATTTCTTTGAAAATTCTTAATTTGTGGGTCCACTACTAATGTTTTATGGTGTCCTGACAATTTTATGGAAGATGCACAGCATGTATAAATGTAGAACATAAATACCATCGACCTGTCTGATTCGTGAAAAGATAAATGAAAAATGTTATCTTCAATATATGTATAGAAATATGATGGAGACTTGTGTAAAATAACTTTTATGAATGTAAAAGGCATTGTCTAAGTAAATTTAAGATATTGTAACAACCAATTTTATATTATGAGACTCCTACTCTCCAACTTTATTTTAGCACTTTTATTGGTACATAATAATTATGCATATCAATCTATGCACTGTATATGATTAAATCAAGGTAATTAGGATATCCATCACCTAAAACATTTATCATTTCTTTATGTTGAGAATATTCCACATTTTCTCTTGTAGCTATTTTTAAATGCAAAATAAACTATTATTAACTATAGTCTCCTTAAGGTGAACAGAACACTAGAACTTATTCTTTCTATTTATAACTATATTTTCATACCCGTTTATCAGCCTCTTTGTCCCCACCTCCCCCCTTTTCTTTTCCCATCTCTGATACCAATAATTGTCCTCTAAAACTCCATAAGATCAACTCCCACATATGAAGGAGAACATGCAATCTTTGTCTTTCTTTCTTTCTTTCTGTGAGACAGAGTTTTACTTTATTGCCCTCAGTAGAGTGCTGTGGCATCACAGCTCACAGCAACCTCCAATTCCTGGGCTTAGGTGATTCTCTTGCCTCAGCCTCCCGAGTAGCTGGGACTACAGGCGCCTGCCACAACACCTGGCTATTTTGTTGTTGTTGTTGTTGTTCTTTGCAGTTTGGCCGGGGCTGGGTTTGAACCCGCCACCCTCAGTATATAGGGCTGGCACCCTACCCACTGAGCCACAGGTGCCACCCAATATTTGTCTTTCTCTTCCTTGCTTCTTACACTTACCATAATGTCTTCTCGTTCCATCTATGTTGCTGCAAATAGAATTTCTTTTCATGGTTGAATAATATTTCACTGTATATATATATAGAGAGAGAAAGAGTGAGAGAGAGAAAGAGAGAGAGAGAGATATCATATATATCTATCTATACTGTATACACACACACACATTTCACTTATCCATTCATCCACATGTACACACTTGGGTAATTTCCATATCTTGACTAATATGAATGGTGCTGCAGTGAACATGGATTCAGATATCTCTTTGATAAATGATCTCTTTTCTTTTGGATGAATGCCCAGCAGTGGGATTTCTGGGCCATAGGGTAGATTTACTTTTAGTTTTTTGAGATGATTTACATCATTTTGCATAGTGGGAGTGCTAACTGACTTTCCCACCACCAGCAGCACACCAGCCTTCACCTTTCTCTCCGTTATTGCCAGCACTTACTATTTTTTGTCTTTTTGATCATAGCCCTATACCTGGGGTGTGATATTATCTCCCTGTGGTTTTGATTTCCATTTCCCTAATTATGTGTATTAAACGTTTTTTCATACACCTGTTGATCATTGGTATGTTTTGTTTTATAAAATGTCTATTCAGATCATTTTCCCATTTTAAAATTAGAATTGGACCTTCTGCTACTGAGTTGCTTGAGTTTTTTATACATTCTGGTTACTAATCTGTCAAACGGATAGTCTGAAAATATTTTCTGCCACTCTGTGGGCCGTTTCTTCACTCTGAATTGTTCCCTTCCCTTGCTGTGCAGAACCTTCTTAGCTTGGTGTGAGGCTATTTTTGCTTTTATTTCTCATGCTTTTGAGATTTAAAACAAATATTTTCTCAGACTAGTATTCTGGTTTCCTAATGTTTTCTTCTAGCACTTTCATGGTTTCAAGGCTCACATATAGATAGGTCTTTAATTCCTTTAATTTGATTTTTGCATGTGGGAAGAGGTAGGGTCTAGTTTCATTTTCCTGCATATGGATACCCAGTTTTTACTTCACCATTTATTATAAAGACTGTTATTTCCCCAGTGCCCATTCTCATAGCCTTTGTTGAAAATGTGTTGGTGTACATGCCTGGATTTATTCCTAGGACTTCTCTTTTGTTCCATGGGCCTGTGAATCTGAGATTTTAGAGATTTTGCTTTATCGTACTAGAATATTAATTAAAGAATTTAAAAGTCTATAACAATATACCAAACAGTATTGATATCTAGTCCTTTTTCATGGCCACGGTTAACTCTCTTTTAATTTCTGTGGGCATTGTTTCCAAAGGAACTCAAACAACAGCAGTGTAAGAGTACATGCATGGAGCCATTTAATGAATGAGAAAGCGTATCCATTCGTCTGTTCAACTAATATTTACTCAGCAGTTTCCCCCAATAAACACCACATCGACTGGACACACAAAGATGAACTGCACACATGCTCGCGAGTGTTTTAGCCAAGAGCGTGTGTTTCTGGAACCAGAGCCTGGGCACTGCCTTGCCGACTCGGGCGAGCGGCTCTTCTGTGGTGTAGTAGCAGGAGCTCCCTTGGCCGCCTTTTCTGTAACATTTTTGGAAATCATCTATGTGAACATATTTCTTTAGCTCTCCCAGTGCTTCTGCAAACCATTCCATAATGCTGTGTACTAAATCCTCTTCTGCTGAAATCTAGCTTCACTAGATTCTGTTCTCTGAAACTGAAACCTGAACCCCAAGTATTCATCTTTCCAAGAATATATTCACAGATGTCTCTGTCTTGGGACTCTGAGAAACAGTGTGTTTAATGTTAAAAGTTAGTTTAGCATCTCACTTGGTAAATAGTGGGACGACAAACCCAAATTCCACAGCAAGATCTAAAATGCCAATTATGATGTGATTACTCAATAATTCAGAATAGGTATATATTAATTCTTCATTAGTGAAATGAAATACAAACTTTCAAAAGTAATGTATAATCTTCCAGACATCTAAGGTGCTACTGATCTAAGAATTAAAATATTGGTGTAAAGCCTAGTAGCTACAGAGGGCTTGACATGGTCACACAGAAAGCCCTCAGTTGTTACGTGATTTTGATTATAATGTCATTATTGTCAAATACCAAATGAGATAATAATGTAAAGTGCTTCCTAAAGTGATAAAACCCTGTACACATTGCTGACAGTATCATCTACATAAATGCCTTGCATTTCCTCGTGACATAGAGACAATAGCCCAGTGCCGTATGATTGCAACTAAGGGGCGATTTATTTCATATAACATAAAGGATCCCTCACTCTCTAGGCAAGATTTAAGTTAAGCAGCATTAGTGTAGACAACAGAGAAATCCAATAACTGAATTCCCATGAGACTCTTTCCAGGTCAAGACAGAGGGCTGAGTGTAGAACAGCTTCAATCTCTGCTTCTCACGTCCCACTTCACTTCAGGGATCTTGAGCTGCCATTATAACCCAGACCGAACTTGAAATTGAAAATAAATCAATCTTAAGGTGATAGAAATGACTGTTGCCGGACTTGGGTCACGTTGTCATTCCCCAGGAAGCCTGGACTGGTGGACAGAGAATTGACTGATCTTTTTTTCTTTCACTTTGTCGCCTCACGGACTATAAAAATATTAACGGCAGCAACGCTTTCTCTATGGACACTCACCCATGAATTATTAGAAATCGTAGGATGTTTCCTACTTTCATTTTTATGTATATTTTCCTCACTTTTCACGTCCTCTGAACTCAATACTAAAATCTCCTTTGAGCCCAGAACTTAACAATTCAAAAACATAAAAAAAGCCTGACCTGCTATGGATAGGCATATGTTTATAAAGTATTAGAGTGCATAAATATAAATAATGTGGAATTACATAATTTTTGTAGATGACCCAACTGTCATAGATGGTCTTCTTGACTACCTAGTTAGCTACATTTTACTTTCTTTGAATTTACTAATTCTGCTTTTACCCTTCATAGTGTGTACATATCCATTCATAAAACTTCATTCTTGTAGTTTTACTAATGCATGGCTGTCTTCGGCACTGTCTTTTGTTGGTTCCTTCATCCACAAGCAATCAATATGTTCTTTTCATTTGCCTCATTGTCTCAGAATGCATCTTTTCTCCTCATTTCTGGGCCCCACGCAGTCCTCATCCTCATCACCTCACTACTGCACCAGGGCGCTGGCCATCCGATTTCCCCACCCTATTCTCTTTTCTCCTCTCCCGGCACACACTTCCTCCTTCTGGTTCCAGGCTTCAAACAGTGATTTTTGTCTTGCTCATTCCCACAATCTTGTGTAAATTTTACCAAATTATTTTTTGTCTTATGAAAAAGTTCACTGATCTAAGTGAATAGACATGAAGGAGTTTCTCTGCCACACAATTTCATAACAAGGAGATCTGCAAATACTCTAAATTACCATGAGGCCGTATAGTGGATAACAACTTCCCAGTATAATGTATTATTACTCTGGAGGTGACGGGATAGTATCATTGCTATTTAACGAAATAACAGTGCTTAAAAAATGCCACAAAAGGAATGCTCATCAGTGGAAATCATGTTGATTTGTTAAAGTCTGCCTCACTCACTTTTAAAAACCTTCCTGTGTCATGAGCCATAGTCTAGGTCATGGTCCATAGTCTAGGTCATGAGCCATAGTCTAGGTCATGGTCCATAGTCTAGGTCATGGTCCATAGTCTAGGTCATGAGCCATAGTCTAGGTCAGGGGTCTTCAAACTGTTAAAACAGGCAGCCAGTTCACTTTCCCTCAGACCATTGAGGGCTGGACTACAGGCCCCAGGACGAGTCGGCTGCTAAGCAGGACAGGCAGTGGAGGCAAAAACACCTGGCAGGCCAGATAAATGTCCTAGGCGGGCCACATGTGGCCTGTGGGCGGTAGTTTGAGGACACCTGGTCTAGGTGGTTGTGACGTGGTCTAGGTAAGCTTCTTTTCCAGTTCTGTGTTTTTTTTCATAGGCTGTGTTCCCAGAAAACAACACCCCTTTTCTCCTCTTGACTTGCCTAGGGCCACGGTGTTTAGGTCACAATTTCCCTCCCCTCAAATATCTTTCCTAATTATCTTCCTTATAGGCTCCTATGCTTTTACATTAAAGCCATAGTTGACATGCACATTTTTACTCTCCCATGTGAGAATTATGTCTCCCAATATATCCATCAACTTTACCTTCCTTATGGCAATGCAACCTGCTTTGGGGATGTGACTTCAGATTATTTTGCTTTCATTCTTACCCTGTGTTTATATTTTTGTCCCCAGGACGAGTTAGGAGATATGGTGTTCTTTTACGTGATATTTTTCTCATCGTATTTTCTTGCATCTACATACCTGAAATGCCCTTCAGGCTGCTGTGCTGGGTGAACACGCTGTCAGGATCCCTGGACGGCAGCAGCGTGGCCAGTCGACAGCTGAAAGTGACAATATGGCAACAGACACTCAGTGCTTTCACATAAATGAACGTTATTTCTGGCAGCTTCGGCATGACTCCAGAAAAGACTTGCAATATATACCCGGAGAATTACTAAGAGGTTTGCTGTAGGAGACTTTATCTGTAATTTTTTAAACAGCCTTATGGAGATATCAATGATATACAAAATTGTACATATTTCAGGTACACATATATATGTACACATTGTGAAATGACCACCAAGATCCAAATAATTAGCATATCTATGTATCACCTGTACCCCCCCCATGTGTCCCAGTAAGAAGATTTATCTATCCTCTTAGAGAATTCCAAGTATACAATACAGTAGTGTCCATTACCACCACCATTTATCTGTGATGTTTTATCAGCAAGGACAATATGTGCATCTCTCATGTCCATTTATATGTATATAAAACGTGTAATATGTGTATATATAAATGTGTATTACTGACACAATGATTACATGGTATGTAATTTTGTCATAAGTACAAATATTGCATAAATTATATAATATTTAAATATTAAGGAATTAAAATATTTAAGAATGAAATTTATTAAATTTTAACATTTGTTAATTCTGAGAGATAGAAATATGATAGAATATTGTGTCTTTTTGCAAATTTCTATACATTCAGATTTTTTCATGAAAAATAAAGATAGCAATGACTACTCTGCGTAATTAAGGAGGCTTCTGTGAGATCAATAACAATTTATACCTTGATGTCATTTTATTTAAGTCCCATAGAACGTCTTGCTTCGTTTCACTGTTTCCTGAGCTGATTTCTGACTGTGTTTGTCCTGCCTTGCTAACCCAGGTGCACTGCTTTGCACGAAAGTTACAGTTTTAATTTTAACTAACACTGCAGCAGGCCTCTTCCTCCATGTGAACTTGTGAACTCATGAGGTGTATATATAGCTCTCTGTGAACTTATGTGTGATATGCATGTGCTCCAGGCAGATGGATCCATACTTAAAATTTTTTTAGCTTTCTGAGCTTATAAGAAGGAGAATCAGACCGTGATCTGTAAACAACTTCCAGCATAATCATTAGAAGAAGGGCATTGAATTAATTACTGGTGAGAGTCATTAGATACAGATCCTGACCTCTGTGTCCCATGTTCTCACACATGTATGAAGGAACATTGTCCTTAGACCATTGTACAAATGCCAACTGCTATATTTTCTTATTGTACAATCTTTCCTTTTATTTATTATTTTTATTAAATAATAAACACATAGATCATGTATACATTAATGCATTTATGGGATACAATGTGCTGATTTCATATAGATTAGGAACGCTTACATCACACTGGTTAATATATACCTCACCTCTTTTACTTAGTTATTGTGTCAAGACATTTATACATTATACTAATAGATCCGACATGTACCCTTGCATTATGCACCAGAGGTGTGATCCCACCATTCACTCTCCCTCGATCTGACCTCTCCCTCTTCCCTCCCATCCCCCCTCCTCCTCCCTCCTTCATCTTGGGCCATAGTTGTGATCTATTCTTCATATGAAAGTGTGAGTGATTGTAAATTGATTTCATTATAGTACTGAGTACATGGCATATTTTTTCTTCGATTCTTGAGATACTTTACTAAGTAGGATATGTTCTAGCTCCATCCATGTAAATGTTTAAGAGGTAAAGTATCCATCTTTCTTTAAGGCTGCCTAATTTTCCGTGGTGTACATATAACACAACTTATTAATCCATTCATGGGTTCATGGGCACTTGGGCTTCTTCTATGACTTGGCTATTATGAATTGAGCTGCAATGATCAATCAGGTGCAAATATCTTTGTTATGAAGTAATTTTTGATCTTTTGGATATATACCTAATAGAGGAATTCCAGGATCAAATGGCAGGTCTACTTTTAGATCCCTGAGTATTCCCCATACTTCTTTCCAAAAGGGATGTATTAGTTTGCACTCCCACCAGCAGTGCAGAAGTGTTCCCTTTTCTCCACATCCATGCCAACATCTGTAGTTTTGAGATTTCATTATTATACTTCAATCTCTGCAAACTTTTTCCATTGCAACAAATAAACTCAGTACCCCTTGGTTAAATGGTCCAAAATTACCCACACAGTTTGCAATCTAGTAGTAAAAAATAGAATACTTTGTATTAAGCATAATTCCATGATTATAAATCATGTTTTTATGAGAAGTACCTCATTACTATTATAATTGCGATAATAATTTTTTCCACTTAAACAAAGATGAAATCCATGATTCAAGCCAAATCAATATATTGTGATTCAGAGAACCAGTTACCTTTTTTATGATATTAAGGAAACAAAGTGTAATCTAAGAATGAAAGCAAATGTACCTTTATCTCAATGTCTTGGACTTTTATATATTTAAACAAATAATGATTCCAATTGGGTTCTTACTGAAATCAATCACCTTCAGCGCTAAAATGAGTGGGTGCATGGATGGACACACGAATCGATAGACAGACAGAGACACTACATATACTCTCAAACACCGATAGTCACTATCTTTGCTCCCGGGGGGATATGTAATATCGCTTTTTTCTTGGTGCCTGCAAACAAGATGAATGCATTATTGTTTTTGGTATTGTTTGCTTCTTATTTTGTTGCTGTTTTTCTCCCAGTTTTTCAGGAGCAGGAGATTAATTTAATCATGATCCTCAGGCTTTGGCACACTGTCCTTTTTGGCCAATGGAAGGTGCCTCTTCTGTTTTATTTCACCCTCTCTCTGAGTCCCATTCCTTTCCCACTCCTCCTGTCCAAAGACGCTGCCTACGGTGCATTTGATACACTCTTCTGAACATTTTAAGTGAGAAAAATTTATTTTCACTTGTAAAATCCTATTTTATTAGGGAATTTATTGGCTATGACTAAACAAAGGGTTAGTTGACCATTTTGAAGAAACTAACCAGCTGCTAATATCTAATTAACATTTGCCAAGGCCATACTCAAAGAAATGCAGGCATCATCATCATAATAATAATACAGGCTTTACGAACTTTCCAAGACCTGGTTTTAGGAATTTTCACAGAAGTTTTGCTCTCATAAGAATTCACCTTGATGATACATGTGTCAGGCAGGAGAAAACCGAAGCTAATGGTAGTTAAGTCACTTCTGTTACTTTAAAAAACTTAGAGAATGCGGCAATACTAAATCATTTTATGATATCAAATCCATTCTGAGCGAATGAAATAATGTTTGCCTGAGTGAATACGTGGATACATTTGACACATACGCCCGTAAGAAACTTGTGTTTACCATCTAGTGAGCAGTGACTACCTGAGGGAAGGAAAGCCATTGGCAAACGATTGGGAAATTTCAGTCTAAGCACTAGTAAAGGTCGAATATAGTTTTTAGATAAGAGTGTAGGGAATTGGCAGGGTTAGAAATGTGAGACAGTTTTCAGAGTTTCTTACAGTTCGAATCTGTTAATGGAGACCATGAGGCGAGGTTAGAAACACACAGACGGGGTCAGGGAGGAGTACGCTGCTCACCTGTTTGCTTTTTGTTTTGTTCAGGATGCGCAAAGCAAGTTTCTGCTGAGTGACGCTCACTTGTGCCTAAGTCGATGAAATGAACAGCAGGACAGAGGCAAAACCTTCGAGGCTCACATTGCTAATGTCATCGTCAATAGCAAAACTGCAGTGCCTGGGATTGGCCGTAAGATGCACAGAAATGGACCGTCCAGTCTCTTTTCTGTGGACGTGGACTCCCTGCCTCATGTAACCACAGTATTACAAAGTGGGTTCATTCACGCCTGCTCTGGCTGGATTTAACCTTTAGTAACCTTCCAATTTTTAAACATTTCAGAACTGATTTCAAAAAGTAAAAAAAAAAAAACAATCTAAGAACTGAGCTTTGTTCTGAATAAAAATAAGGTCATTTACAAACTTCCTGACGAGTGTCCTGTTCAACTTCTCTAAAACACTGGGTTGTATGAACATAGGAACTTTGTGTAAAAAAGAGAACAATAATATAGGTCTTACTACATGTAGAGTTGAGGATTTATATAAATTGACAATTTATGTCAAAGAGAAATATGCAGGGGATCAACCATATACACGTAAATATGTGGTTATTTGTTAATCTTCACGTACGTGCTTGAAACACTGTGGACGTGTCTGTTTATCATTTCATTCACCTGTATCTAATTATTATCATTGGCTCCGTAACCTTTACTAACCTGAAATAAGCCTTTTCGAAAGATATTAAACACAGGTGGTGCCTGTGGCTCAGTGAATAGGCTGCTAGCCCCATATACCAAGGGTGGCAGGTTCAAACCCGGCCCCAGCCAAACTGCAACAAAAACTAGCCGGGCATTGTGGCAGGCGCCTATGGTCTCAGCTACTTGGGAAGCCAAGGCAAGAGAATCGCCTAAGCCCAAGAGCTGGGGGTTGCTGTGAGCTGTGACACCACAGCACTCTACTGAGAGCAATAAAGTGAGACTCTGTGTCCAAAAAAACAAACAAAAAAAAATGTTAAGCATTGTACTAGTTTAAAGATGAGATCTGATATCAGACAAAACTGGTTCTGAATTCTGACTGTGTTTTTTACTAGCTTTGTGGAATATGCTATACTATTTAATTTGTGGGATTTTTGCCTACAAAATAAAATAATAATAATGGCAGTAAAAGTTCATATGGCTTCTATTTGGGGGTTTAAAAGAAATAATGTATTAGCATCATCTATCACAGTACCTGGTGTAAAAAAAAGTCAAAGATGATAACTCTTAAACTATCTTTATTATTTTTCCTATCTAGAGAACCTGGCTCATTTACAACTAATGATCAAACCAAATCACAATTCACAAAGAGTTTCTGAAATTGAAAAAGCTACTCAGACAATTCAGATCTCACAGTTTGCATCTCAGATACAATGAAATTGAAGTACCGACAAAAAAAAAATCAATTGCCCATTTTAACTTACTGGATGAGACTTGGCTTGTCTCAGTTAAAATGTAGTCACGTAGAAAAAATAAGACATTTACAGAATAGGTACACCTTGGTTTTGTATTATTCATTCTCGCTAATTTATTCCCCAGCCCTTGAAATATCTTTAATGCCTTTTTTCTTTCTTTCTTTTGCTTTGTCTTTATTTTTATTTATTTACTTTTTATTTCAGGCTAAGGTGAGTGTACAAACAACCAGGTCCCAATATTTGAGTTTACGAATAGCGGTGTCCTGTAATGCATTTTTAACTGGGCACTTGAAATTCCAATTAGTCTAAAGTTATCCAGGAAGATGGGAAGGGGCCAAATTTGTTTTTTTTTTCTTTGCAAACTACATTGTGCAATAATATTCATAGCTACACCCACTCTCCAGCAATTTTGAGTTGTGTGGAATGAGTCATACAGACATATGCATGTGTATTTTTATCTGGCTAGAAAATGTCATGCCCATCGAATTCTCAGCCTTCCAAAAACATGCATTTCTGGACCTGCGTACTTTTTCTCACATGCATGGAATGCAAGACGGGGGGGCCGCCCTGCAACGTATGTAAGTCATTTTTCAAATCACTCAACAGAACGAATGTGCTACTTTTGAAAACTTTCTTTGAATGAAACTTACCACTGAGGGGTTTTTTTTGCATATTATTTTTATGAAACCCCAGACTTAAAAATCATGGTTCATTACTTAGAGTAGACAATGTGAGCCTGCCTAGTAATTTTAATATTTGTGTCTGCTTTCACACCTTGTGTAAGCTAATAACACAACCACGTGTAAAATAGATGTGTTTGCATATTCTCAGAGGGCTAAGCAAAGAAATGGACCAGACTGATCAAACTTTTGAATAATAAGACATGCTTTAGATCAAATTTCCACATTAGTTAATGAAATAACTGGTAATTATCCACTAGCACACTGTATGCCCGACAACAGACTGGTTGGATTACAATATTTCATCAAAGCAGCTGCTTATAGGACAATGTTTATTACTTTCACCTTTTGGAAAGCACCTTATATTATTAGCTTTTCATTAACATTCATTTGACATTTCTTCCACCTTGAGACTTCTTAAAATCTTAGGAAAATCAAATGCTTGGGTGAAGATTATCTTACAGTCCCCACTAACCCTTGAGTTATTTGAAGCAAACTGATCCAACCCATCTTGTTACACATTCAAAATGTCTTAATCATGTTGCTGTGAGACCCCTAAACAAAGAAAGCCTGTTTCTTTAGACAGGATATGATCAGAGTATAGTGAGAATAGACACGATGCCCTCACCACACACACAGAGACAAACACCTTCCCCCCACTCACACCCTTACCTTTACCTGGCCCCAGACTGAAAGTCAAGCTCAGTTGCCTGAGACTCAAGTTCCTTTCCTGTGTGGCTGTGACCACCGTTCAGCCTCGGTCCCAGCACCCTGCAGGCGTGAGTCATTCCTCCTCACACACTGACACCTCCCAGCTGTGGCACGTGCATACTCCTTTGAGGGAAAGCAAAGTTGTTAATTTGACTGGAGCATTACGTGTGTGGCTGAAATGGGAAAAGACAGGGTTGGAAATGTAAACTGGATTCAAAGTATGAAAGTTTTGCCCCCTTGGCTATAAAATTTGGGTTGCTTCTGCTAAGTAATATAAGTATATATTTATGACTCTTTAATAAGGAAGTGACTTGGGGCTGTGCTGCAGAAATGCCAGCTAGACAGCAGTGTATAACAAAGCTCAGAGTGAACACAAAGGGATAAAATCCTGAATGAGGATCACGCATTTGCATGGAAAGGAGGTGAAGAGGGCTGAGAGGGTGGTGAGAGCACAGATCCACACCCCGCTCCCCACTTACTGCCTGCGGAGATTTGGGCAAGGTATTCCTGGGCTCTGACCTGCACGTTCCTCAGTTGTAAAATTAAAACAATGAAGGTCCTTCTTATATATTTGTATGGGGAGGAGGATTTCATGAAAAATACCTACAGTGTATTTACCGGAGAACACAGTAAGTGCTCATGGAACACTGACATCTCCTCATTATGACTTTCATATCAAATGAACTTGACGTTATATTGGCTATGATTGTCAAGACAGAAAAAAGAAGAAGAAATTATTCTGACACTTCTAGCCTGAGTGGCTGGAATAAGAATGACACGAACAGAATGTGGGACTGTGGGGTTTAGGGGCAAAAGAACTGCAGGAGGGAAGATAATAAGGTAATTTTTTTTTCTTTTACAGCTTTGATCGGAAGGGTTGGAGGGCTGAGCAGGTGGGCCTTACTCTGCAGGCAGTTGGAACTGTGGACCAAGTGCTCAGGAGTGAGCTGCCAACTCACCGTTATATGGATAGACTGTTACAAGTTCTGATCAAGTAACTGTAATTTGTATTTTGCTTTTGATTTTTATCCGGTGGATAGTTTTCATTAAAGTGATCATGAGGGTCACACGGGAATCTAACTGTATCCTTCATGAAATCTAACTGGCGATAAACTATTCCCATCCCACCAAGGCTTGCAGACTCATTGACACAGGCTCGGAGTCATCTCCTAGACTTATATAATCACATTGCATGTTTATTTGGAAGAGGAATGGAGACATAATTTTGTTTATTTTCACTGTAGAAAAATATTTCAGTTACCTCAGATCACTAAAGCTGACTCAGGGAATCGCCTTGTAATGAATTCAGGGAATTTTCCCAATGTTGATGACTCCAAGAATTGAGCTGTGCTGTTTGGTTTTGTCCGGGTTCTTAGTGACAATAACAGGATTCCTGTCTTGGTGATTTGCCAGCCCAGTCACTGTAACGTTAGTTCTCAAAGATCCCTGCTTTCCTCATCTCCCCATTCCATCCCTTCACCTGACCCATTCCAATTACCACCTTTCCTCTTTCTTATGAAAATTAAATTAAAATTTTGAATCTGCTCTCTTTTCTGTGGCAAAATTGTTACAATCTCACTCATCTCCTCCAGTCCCTAGCTCACTTTAAAATGATATTTTTCTCTACTCCTTGTTATAAGGTACATGGTTTTAAAATGTCTTCCTCCAGAACGCCTCCAGGATTTGGCCCACCCGGGGTCTCTTCATTTTAACATCTTCAATCTCACTGTTCTCTGACCATAAATATATCTGGCCTATGGTTTCTGAATCGTTGCACAGTGAACATACATCTTATAATAAAAATAATGAAAGTCTTTCCCCCACAATTAACATGCATAGGATAACTCAATAGTAAAGCCAAATAAAGAAAAAGTTATTTATTTTATCCTTCATAGTTACCCGTAAAAAAAAAGATATTTCTACTCCCTCTTGACATTGTTAGTTTTAATTTTCTTGATGCCTCTTAAGATGCTTTGGATTTTAGTTTGTGTTCTCTGCCTTGCTACGTAGCAAGCACCTTGAAATTTGCCTTCATTTTTTTCCTGCACTCTTGTGTAGGCATGGATCATAGCGGAAGGATTGAATTAAGTGTACCTGAAGAATGTGTGTGTTAAGGTTCCTGGTTTTAAAAGAAAGCTTAAAGAAAGGAAAGGCATAGACAGCAAACTAGCTGATCATTTGTGTGAAAAAAACAAAAAACACAGCAACTCTTATCATCCGGTTCTTCAGCATGCTCAGGAAAGGGAAGAGAAATAACTTGTAATGAGTTTAATATTCCTGTCTAAGTCATGCTACCTTATTATATATAGTTTTGATTTAATTATTCCATAAAACCATTAAGATAAGCCTGGGGATTTGCCCTTTCTATGACTTTTACAGATTAAGTTTTTATCATTAGAGAAAAGATATTTTTCCAAGGGCAGGAGGCAGTGGATCAATTGCTGTCACTGGTGTGGAGTTTGTCATGCCAGACAGATGTGTTCTAGAGACCAGCTGCCCAGGACTGGGTCTGCAGGAGATGTGGGGCTATTCACTTACAGTTTTGTGAAGAGGGTAGATCTCTTGTTATGTGTTTATTTTTAATAATACAGATAATTTTGAAACAGGTAGGCTTTTCAGTCTTCACAATGTACTCATGAAATACCCCAAAGAACTAGAAGGTGGTACATTCTGTCCCCAGTATCCTTGACGCGACTGCCCAAATTGTGGTCCAAAGAACAGTGCTCATCTGGGAACTACTTGTTGCTGATATGTGATAAGTACCAAATTTAAGAATATGAACTTAGAAAATCTTACAGAAATTTCAATTGCCATATTTTTAAGATTTTAATTTATATTAGCATAAATAGATTAGAGGGAAAAGGAAATTAAGAAGTGGTCTCTTCTGGCAGATAATTTGAGAAGCTTCACCCTACATACTTCTCCCTTCCTTACAAGCTACTGAAACACTACAAATTGTACATACAACTTGATTTAGTGCAATCTGACAAGGGTACACGTGAAGTTTACTAGGTGTAGAATATAAATGTCTTAACACAACAACTAAGAAAATGCCATGAAGGCTATGTTGACCTGTTTGATGAAAGCATTTCAAATTGTATGTAAAACCAGCACATTGTACCGTGTGATTGCTTTAATGTACACAGCTATGATTCAATAATAAATAAATAAATAAATAGTATAATGAAATGGAAACAATTACCTTCTATAATGGAGAGTATCCTTGTGGAAATCAGTTCCCCAGAAGATAGTAATGTTATAAGCTGGAAAGGTAAACAGATATAAAAGATATATAAACTATTTTGACTTCAGGAAACACAATGCTTTAGCCAAGGTTGTAGGGAGGAACAGCCCTTGATTATCATCTACTTTTACAGCAAATTGTAAGAGAGGGGAAAGTGTTAGGTTTCTTTAAACAACCGATGAGAAATAATGGATTCTTCCTTAGAATAAAAACAGTGCAGATAGACAAATCCCGGCATGTAATTTGAGGCTGTCTGCTGTTTGAGTTGGGGATAGTGTGGGGAGGCACAAAATGACTCTGGAGTTGGAAGCTCCTACCCAATGGGAGTTTGCCTCCACCTTGACCTGGATTCATTTTGTCACCCTTCAGGGAACGTGAGGAAACGTGCTCTGGGTTGCCACAGCTTCATTAGACACAGAGGTTGCTTCCGAGGGAGCGGGAAGCACATAGATCAGGAAGGAGACAGCCACAAGCCTTGCCAACCGAGAGAAAATGCCGCTCAGCTGAAATGAATCATCAGCAGATAACTCAGAAACAGCGGTCCTCTCCCCACAGGCTCTGCTTTCATTCCTCCCATTCTCACCCATGCGTTCGACCCTCTTTTTCCTCTGTAGGTAACAATGTCCCTTCGTTAGGTGACTTTAATTATTTTCTAGGACTCAGCATGTGGATGATGAAGATGGTAATAATTGCTCACATTCATGAGTGGTTTTCTTTTTATTGGTTTGTAGTCACTACACACACACATGCACACATCCATATAAAATTTGCCCTTTACGGCAGCCCCATTACACAGATGAAAACCGTGATGCCCATGAAGGCCAGTTTAATTTGCTCAATATGGCACAGCTTTTAAGTGATAGAAGTAAAACAGAGACATCTTCTTTGATCAGAAGACTTTCACGGGAGGTTAAATCCCCTCCTGTGTGAGCCCAACATAGCCTTTATTAATCATATCATAAATCTTACTAGAAATTGTAGTAGGGGATAGTTACTCAGGGAATCCTCCTTCAACTAAACTATGAACTCCAAAGAGGAAAAGAGGCACTTAAGAAATATTATAAAAACTGATATTTTAAGTATTTTTAGAAATAAATACCCAACAGCTAACAAAAAAGAGACTCAATAAATATTTGTTGAATATAAGCATAAATGAATAAAGAAGTGCTTACCTGAATAAATGAATTTCATAATTAAAGACTACATAATCAAAAGCTGAATAAATGAATCTCATAATGAAGTCCTGTAATTAGTAATAAAAATCCTGTTACAGGAAGTGATATCTTTCTTTTTTAATTTTCAGCTTGGTTAATGAGGGTTATTTCTGTGGTGTACAGAACAACAAAGTGTTTCGCTCGATGTCTTGAGGCAGATCTTATAACTGTGAATTAATAGCCAAAGTCAGCTAATCTGGATAAAAGACTTAAATGTAACACCTGAAACAATATAACTCCCAGAAAAACACGTATTTGACAAAACCATACAACATTGGTCTGGACAATGATTTTTTTTGATATCGCACAGTAGCTCAGGTTGGAAATATAAAAAGAAACAAATGGGACTATATCAAAGGAAAAAGCTTCTGCAGTGCAAGGAAACAATACAAATTGGGATAAATGTTTGAAAGCCGTAGATCTGGCTAAATATCCAAATCATGTAAAGAGCTTACAAAACTATATAGCAGAAAAGTAAACAAACCAAAAAACAAGTTAAAAAATGGGCAAACGACCTGATTAGACATTTGTTCAAAGAAGACATGGCTACCAGGTACGTGGACAGGTGCTCAATGTGAAGAAAATGCAAAGTGGAACCCTTATGAAATGTTGCCTCTCCCCGTAGGACCGCCGTGATCAACGAACCAAGCAATACTTCTGAGGGTGAGGAAAAGAAAACCTTTGTACTCGAGCCTTGGAAATACAAATTAGTGCAGTCGTTATGGAAAATAGCAAGTATGTTCCTAAGAAAATTAAAAATAGAACCACCACATGACTCAGCAGTTCCTCTTCTAGGTATATAAAGGAAATGAAATCACCGCCACGGAAGGAGAGCCACAGTTCCGTGTTTACTGTGGCATCATTAACAGCCGAAATAGAGAACAAATAAATGTGAGTTGATGATGAATACACTGTGATGTTTATAATAGAATATTATTCAGCCTTAAAAAAGGACAAGAACCTGCTATTCGCCCAGGAATGGCAGCCAGAGGGAGGGCGTTACTCCAGGTGAAATAAGCCAGACTCAGGAGAAGAATACACAGTACCTCATCTCTGTGTGGAATCTAAAAAATAAAAGTTCAATATACAGATGGTGAATAAAACAATGGTAACTAGAGGTCTGGGGGAGGGGCGCAGAGGAAGTGGGGAATTGCAGTTCAAGAAATACAAAGTCATAGGTCATAGGAAGAATAACTCTGGGGATCCGATGTCTAACACAAGGACTAAAGCTAATAATACTGTATTGAACTTAACGATTTTTGGTAAAAGAGCAGACTGTAGGTGTTTTTGCCACACACCAAAAAGGATAATTATGTGAAATGATGAATATGGTAATTGCTTGACTATAATAGCCCTATTACTGTGTATGAATATGCCAAAACATCATGTTTTCCTCAGATACAGACAATCAAATAAAACAATGAACTCAGGGACCATATGTCACTGATCTTCATTTTTCCCTTGATACCAGCGGGAAATCCCCACATGGAGCCTGAGCCTCGATCACATAACGATTTCCCCAAGGGTGAAACCGATGCTCGCCCTGGGGTTTCTTCTCTTACTGAATTGCCAGTCTGACTCTGGTCAGTTTAGTTCCACTTAGCGCCAGCCTAGCTTAATGATGGGATGTAAATACCGCTTTTGCTCCTGACAATAGCACTGCAGTGAGCTGTTCCCTCATCCTCTCCTCCCCTTCTACTCTAGATTACAAAGACCGCATTTCCCTTTCAAGATTGCTTTCACCGTCTTACTTCTCCGTTCCAATCCTCCAGTTATTTTTCTCAGCTACGGGATCAAGTTCAGATTTCTCAGCCCAGTGTTCATGGGCCTCCACTGTCAGCCCAAACTCACGTGCCCCACTTCTCTCTGAATCGCTTCCCTTGCGATGTCCTCGCATTTCACGTTCTTCATCCGCTGCTCGGTCCAATACAGTATCGTGCAGAGTCAGAGGGTGGATCTCCAGATTCCACTTGTGTAATAGTCCCAAGATAAACTCCAGCAAGTCTACTGAGTCTTCCAAGTTATGCTGATTTTTTTTCTCTTCTCAGCTCGTGGAATTCATTTTTTATATCATTTGTTTGGCGTTTGGCTTTATACTATCTGTGCCATCCTTTCCTCTCCATTTATTTTTTAATTTTTTCATGCCTTCGTTTTTTAACTGGATGGTCAGTGTGCTGAGGGCAGAGGCCATGAGTTAGACTTCTGTTATACTTCCTGCAGTCCCTACTTTGAATAACGAGTGTTTGATAGATGACTGCTGAATGCATATACTCAGGCTCCTGGGGTGAATGTTTGATGAGAGGTTCCCAGAGAAGCACATAATTCCAGACAGGAAACGTGCCAGGCTGAGTCATCCAGCAGCTGCAACATGTTTGCCATGTATTTTCTTATCTGGGTGTGAGAATTAGGAATAAAGAAATCTCAGTTCGCAGTGGAACGGATACATTGGGTTTTGCACATTTTATAATTTAATAATTCATCTTAAAAACTATTGCTGGGCCTGATTCTTCATTTTGATTCTGAAGCAAATACGTGTATCATGGGTTTGGCTGCGAGTAATGGCAATGGCTTAAATAATAAAGGGAAGAGTCTTACTGAAGGAAAAAGATAAGAGGAAAAGCTCAGAGCTGGAGTTGTTTCAGATGCAGGGAATTCTGTAAATCAGCGATGGCAGCTGGTGCAAAGTTTCTTCTATCTTTCTGTTCCTGTTCTTCCTGCGTTAGACTCTCCTCAGACTAAGCCTCTTTTTAACTACAAAAAGGCGGTTAAGAGTCATCCTTCTGTTGAAGGTCCCGGTGTCCAACGGGAGATACAGAATCATTCCTGCTTTGGTGTCTCTACCTAAATGTGAAGGAGCCTTTTCCAGAAACCACCAGCACGTGTTTTGTTAGCTGAAGCTGGGTTGTTGCTCACGCATAGACCAATCTGTGGAGGGAGGATGAGGCCTCTATATATCTCGGGTACAGTAATGTGACTGTAATCAACAGAACTTTGCTGTATACTTGAAATTCGCTAAGAGGACAGGTTCTGAGAGTTCTCACCAAAAAAAAAATCCTATCTAAGGGAATGTATGATATGTTAACTAGCATGATCATTGTGATCATTTCACAACAGATGTATTTATGAAATAATCGAATTGTACATATTAAATACATACAACTTTGATCACCAAATATACCTCAATATAATTAAATAAAAAAGAATTCTGGTCTCATGACTCAAGTGAATAGCCATCAGAACAGAACTGGGAGTCTTCAACTTGGTAAGGAGAAAATAGCAACTCATGAAATAACCAAAATACTATTAGTCAGTGCAATATTAGCCAATGACCCTTCTCAAAATCATAGACAATACGCGGTGCCTGTGGCTCAGAGGAGTAGGGCACCAGCTCCATATGCCAGAGGTGGTAGGTTCAAACCCAGCCCGGGCCAAAAAATGCAAAAAAAAAAAAGGAAAGGAAAGAAAAAAAATCATAGACAATGCTTTTCCTCCTCCTATTTTTTCCTCCAAATGTAATAAACCAAAGCATTTCCTGACACTGGGGTATATCATCTAGCTGATTAGTTGTTGGAATCTTCTGCCAGAACATTTTAATATTCTTAACAACCATAAATTATATGTATCATTTGCATTAAAATATTGGCTATGAGTAAGCCAGACGTTTCTCTAGAGCAACTTTTTAAAATAATGACTTTCTGGACTCAATGCCTTCCCAAGCCGGTGTGTAAAGTGGAAAGACCAGCTCACTCCTTTCATTTTGCCAACCTGACTTTCACCCTTTCTCTAGAGGCCCAGAGCTGTGTCAACCTGCTCTTAGTGTTCTGTTCCAGTGGAGGGAGTTGTCACCTTTATCTTCTACACATTGATTACAAATTAATGCTAGTGGGTGGCACCTGTGGCTCAAAGGAGTAGGGTGCCAGCCCCACATGCTGGAAGTGGCGGATTCAAATCCAGTCCTGGCCAAAAATAAGTAAGTAAATAAATAAATAAATACAAACAAAATTAGTGCTAGAAGAAGATATTTTGGTTTTATGTGCCAATATTGTAGGTATCAGGTGAGAACAGGCAAACTCTAATTTAAAGCATTCTGAGAATTTTCTGTCACTAATATGAGTTTGAATCTGTTGAAAACATGTTTCCATCAACCATGTGAGATGCTTGTGCATGCGTGAGTGTGTATGTGTGTATATGTGCCCATAGGTTTTTGGGCTAAAATGGAGGAAACCATTTTGAGATGCATGTTTTATACTGACTGTGATCTTAATTAGCTCCATATAAACTGTCTCCATCCATCAGTTTGCAGAAGTTTTATATCAAATGCATGGACCACACAATTAAGCTGACTCAATGAAACTGTAGGGAAAATATATGGTGTGATGTTTTAAGCTACTTGGAAATAACGTTGTTCCTTATCCATGACTTCTAAGAAAAATTTCTTAAATATTAAAAAAAAGTGATGTCACTAAAATATTTTCATTCTTCATTTTCTTCCTTAAAATCTGCTTCAATGCATATCATCTGTTTAATTGAACTTAATGAAGCATATACAAAGCCCCGAGTTGGTGAAGTCTTCAGAATCGCCTAATGAGTTTTCTGTGAACAGAGTTTTAAAAATGTCTTCTCGGACGATGTCAGATTTCTGACACGGATTCCGCCTGAATAACTGCATTGTTCTTTCTCTCAATTTCCTTGGGATAGATTGAGAAGAAATTTACTTGTCTCTGATATGTCAAGGGGAAGGACTACTAATTAGCATAAGGCTTTCAATAGACTACACGATGATCTCTCAGAACAAATTATTATTTCTTCACCAAGTTGATTTGTAAGATGTTAAAGTCCATATGAGTTTTGGCCAAAAGACAAATTTGGCAGAAGAATCCTCTGCAAGGCTTTCTCCTACTCAGCTGTGTTTTGTACAGTGGGAGCCCTTCCGACTTTGGGTTCCTCAAAGCAGTTATGGTGCCCACTTTTCAATTATTTTCCTTACCACAGGGAACTGTGATTCTGGGTACATTCTCTTAAACTGCAAACCCTTGGGCCTCAAGGAACATTTCTGCATAATCTCCATGTGTCTGATACTCAGCCCAGGGCCTGGCTCAGACTGGGCACTCAATGTCCATCAGAAGTGCCTTTTTGGCTCCTTATTCTGGACTCCTCTGCCTACTGGTTAGAATCAGAGTCATGTTGATCTGTATGTGTGAGGGGATGACCGTAGGAAATCAAGGCGACTTTGTCCATTTTCCACACTGCAGTCTAAACCAGGCACTACACAGATCCTCAGGCCCTTCCCTCATCTCTGAATCCATTCACTCAGATATGCATTTATTAGTTGTCCACTATGTGACAGTCATTGTGTCAGACTCTGGGATCCAGCAGTGGTTGAAACACACAAAATACTGTTTTTATGTAGCTTGCTCAATATATAGACGGTAGATAAATAATCACATGGTAATAAAATAAATTGTACAGCATTGACATCATGAGGAAAAGTAAAGAAGACAAAGGCATGGAGGGTTTTCAGAGAAGTCGTTTTGTTAGACAGAGTGGTCAAGTCATTGCGCTTAGGTGAAGGTACTTGATCAGAGACCATGGGTATCCAGGATGGAACGCTCCAGGCAGAGGACAGCAGTTAAGGGCAAAGACAGAGCAGGGCTGGCGTGAGCGGCTCACAGCCAGAGACACTAGAGAGTCCTAACATAACAAGCAGAAGCTGCTGTGATGAGCAGGAGGAGTTTACGTCTGACACGATGGGACCTCGAAGGTAATCTCATGGGGCCTTACGTTTTAGGATGTTGGATATTGTTGTGACATAAATATACATGTCCACATATTATTATATTTAGACATCATTTTAATAGAACGTGAGAAGCCACTTAGGACTCTGAACAAAAAACTGACTAGATGGGATTTGGTTTTGAAAGTATTATCTGTTACAACCTGGAGAATGGAAAGAGTGCAAGCAGACAGAATGATTAACGGGTAGCCACCATGACGCAGACCTGGAATGGAATGGTTACAGCTCGGATGGGAAAGTGACTGCAGAATGAATGAGAAATGGTGAGTTACTAGGTTCCTTTTAAGGAAGAGCGGTTGGGTGAAGGGTGAGTAAAGGATGGCTGCAGGGGTTTGGGCTAGAGCTGTAGGCAGAAGGCTGGTCCCTACTTAGTGAGACAGGAGACACTGAGGGGTGGGCAGGGAAAGGCAGAGAGGAGCTGGTTTGAAGGGCAGGAAGAGTCATAAACTCACCTTGGGAAGCTATCTTAGTCTGTTTTGTCTTGCTGTAACAAAATGCCTAAGATGGAATAATTTATAGAGAATAGAAATTTACTTCTCACCGTTCTGGAAGCTGGGAGTCCAAGATCAGGGCACCAGGATCGGGCCTTGCTGTGCCCTCACACAGCAGAACGCAGAAGGGTGAGAGGCAGACGAGCACGGCAGGGAGCCTCTTGTGTAAGGACATCGATCCCATGGAAAGGGAGGAGCTCTCAACACCCAATCATGTTATGATTAAGGTCTCACCTCTAATACCATCATTTTGGTGGCACCTGGATTTTGGAGGAGGCACATTCAAATGGCAACAGAGACTTAAGTTTATTATTCTTACTAGACACCTCAATGGAGTGTCCTAGATTTCAGGGAAATGAGAAGGGCTGGAGTTTTAAATTTGGGAGTTAGAAGTGGCTTCAAGCCATGGAATCTAATGAACTCACCCAGAGATTAACCATAGGAAAAAAGCATGACACAGGGGAACTGAGATGTATGGTACAGCCAGTTATGGAGTTATGGGTCAGAAGGAGGGAGATAGTTGAGCAAAAGAGACAGAGAAGCAGCAGCTATTGAGAAAGATGAAGAGAGAATGCACTGTTAAAAAAAAAAAATAGAAGAAGGAGGGGGGGGAAGCAATTATCTAGTTAGAACCTGCATTTCCTATAAACCTCAAAAAGTGACATTGATCTTGTTGTCTAACCTGAATACTAAAATTATTCAAACTGAGACCAACACACTCAGTCTTCCCAATGTGTAAAGCAATGTCTAAATTCTTCACTGTGGGTCATCCTGCCCCTGTGTCCATCAGGTTGTCAGCTATCCACACCTAGCTCTTGCCTCACTAGTCAGGGAAAGAGCTGTAGAGTGGTTGGCCCAGATATTTGAATTGTGTCTGTTAGATTTATTCAGACTCAGGCTGTAAAGAACATTTTATTATATTAAAGTCAATTTAATCAAATGCATAAATATTTTGAAAGTAATTACAGTAAATGCCTTCTTATTTGGCCTTTAAACAATTGGTAAGAATGTTTCCAGTTGTGTTCTGAAAATGTATTGACGGAGGTTCAGGGTTACCAGCTGTTGCTAGCTGAGCCTCCCCTTTCTAACTGGTTAGGATACTTCCCCAAATTGTATTAGTTCCTAGACTTGTTGAAGTCACTTGTACTTATCAGGGCAACACCTAACTTTATAAATTATTTGTAAACTGACAAGCTACGAAAACAAATTTTGCTAATTTGCTAAGTATTGATGATTAGGTGTTAGAGAGATGACTAAAAATTAGAATGAATTTATAAAGATTTATAAAGGATTCGTGGCTAATTTCTGAATCTGTATCATTCTACCTGCCTCTTTAAGCTTTCGTTATACTGAGAGGAGGAAGGAAGGAAGGAAAGAAAGAAGGGAATTAGGCAAGTGACTAGAGAAATATATAAAAGTGAAAGAAGAAATTTGAAAAAAAAATGAATTAGAGCTGACAGAGAATGCATTTTCCGTGGGATTCATATAAGAGAGACAAGATGTAATTTCAATGAACTCCCCACCAAAAGTTATATGTCTGTATTTCTGTATCAAAAGATTGGCAAATGAATGTACAAGTATGTTTTTAAGTTAAAAGAAAACGTTTCAGAATTGTGTCGACAATTTTTATTGGATGCACTATAAAAACTGCCTTTGATATCTACCTGTGATTTTCTTATTATTTTGATATTTATGTGAATGTTTTAACCTGTGGCTTGGAGGGACTGATTGATTGATTTTATTTTAAAAGTGTCGAAATCAGTGCAAAACAAAATGTCGATCTCTACTCCAAAGAGCTTATTATCACAAGAGATGTTAAAAATCCGTTGATATATTTCTTTTTAAACATTTCTTTCTACTCTTCATATTATATATTGACATAAAGTTTAAAATTAATTTAAAAATACACGGCACATTTTACAAATTTAAATTCACAATACAGAGTCACCCTAGTTGATAACTTAAAAAAAAAAAAAACTTAATCTAAAATGCTTCTTGGGGCAACAAATGTAACAACCGGGCCTTCTAAAAAAGAAAAAAGAATCCATTTTTGAGACCAAAAAAAAAAAAACAGTAAAAAACTGTAAAGGAGAAAAATGGTCATGTCATTTTCAAATTCTCAGAATAAACTGGGTTTTATCTTGTCATGTAGAGTGCAGTTTTATTGTGCAGTTTTATTATTTGTTTAAAATTTGAAAATCTGTGTTAACTGACTTACATGATTTAATAAAAGGAGCACAGCCCAGCTCTCGGCTCAGCTTTTCCGTAAGCTTCCTAGGAGATAGTTCCCATCTTTAGCATTTTCTCTAAGCCAGGAACTATACGCTCATTTAATCCTCCTAATAATCCTTCCAGGTAAATATTGTCACCCTCACTTTTTATTATACAGAAATAGAGGCTTAGAAAGGGATTGGACACACAGTGAATGGGCCCTGAAGGAACCTGCTGCCTGGCGGTGAAGGTTGGATGCTTAGCCCCACCCCTCAGTTTACCATTCACATGTACACTTCTTCTTCTGTAAATTGGGGGTTAAGCCATCTGCCTTCCCCAGAGTAGGTCAGATGAAATGAAAAAATGAAAAATTACCTGGTGCTGCACAGATGTCATGTGGCACTTGTTATTAATATCTCTCAAAGAAAGCGAAAATGGTGGGAGATAAACTGGGTAGAGGAGCTTACCCTTAGGAGAGGCACACACCTTCAGCGCTCAAGCCGGGACAAGACTCCCATGTGCCCGGTCCTGCCCCCTCCTCCCAGTCAGGGCCCTGCTGGGCTCCATGAGTTGGCCTACATGACTCTCCTGCTTATCACTGGCTCAGAGGCTCCCCTGACTAACTGTCCAGCAATTTCCTTCGGCAAAAAGGAAGAACCAGAGGTTGTTGCATAAGTTCCCGTTCTGATTTCAACAGAGGCCAGAAAACTGCTGGCCAGTCACCAGCTATCAGCAGCCATGGTTGTTTTATATATTTCTCCAACTCAGAAGAAATTCCCGATGAATGCAGGGAGTCGTTTAACATCCGTAGAAACGGTCTTTTGATAAAACATCTTGATGGAACCGTGTCTCGTTTTATTAGTGTGTGACTTCAGTGTTGACACATGCACAGAATTCTTAAAACACAAAACAAAACCCCTGGATTTAGTTGGGGGAAAAAATTCTGAGGGAGAGAAAGGAAAATGTATTGTCTTTTTCACTGGAGTTCAACAAATTGATTTTCAAATTTTGTCCCTGAACAAAATAATGATCAATTCTGCAGCAGTGAAAATGTCCAGGTATTAGAAATTGAAGTGGCTGCCTGCAGAGAAATTGGCATTTTACTAAACAGGGTTGAACATGTTCCCCAAAAGTGAGTCTGAGAGGAGGAGTGTGAACAGCAATGGTATAAAGTGACTCCAACGAGGGGACTTCAGGTATTTGTCAGAAACATGTGGTTCAGGAAATCTAAGACTAGAGTAAATCTATAAACTATTTTAAAAAAATATATTGTGTTGCTTTCCATTTGATAAGCCCATGAGCAATGGGGCTAGAGGAGGCTAAGGGTGGGATAAGAAGTACAGGGTGGGGGCGGCACCTGTGGCTCAAGGAGTAGGGCGCCAGCCCCAAATGCCAGAGGTGGCAGGTTCAAACCCAGCCCTGGCCAAAAACTGCAAAAAAAAAAAAAAGAAGTCCAGGGTGGCCATAAAGTTCATGAGCAATTTAAAATAGTGTATTGCACATGAACTTTGTGGCCACCTTGCATATTAGCTATTTCTCAATTATATTAATATATTCATACAAATGTATTTAATATAATAAATCAGTTTTTAAAGGATATGTTGAAATCCCAGCCCGGCCTGAGGTGCTTGATTTCCCTGTGCCAATAGAGGGAGTCTCTTCTACCTTCCCACAGGGTCCTAAATGAGAATGTTTTCCAAGATAGCTGAGAATCAGCTCTTTGAAACCCAAAATGCAAGTCGGATCACCAAAAAACCCCGCCCCCGAGACAATACTCAGAGGTGAATTTTTGACCCCTGAAGGTGCTGTGATAAAACTCAAAGAAGACACCCTGGCTGTGAGCTCCCCCAGGCTGATTCCTGCAAGCTGTGAGTAGTGGTGCCAGTGAGTGAGCAGGCCGGTTTAGGACTCGGTACTGGGTGGTTGATGATGATGATGATGTTTGTACAATCACAATGAACCAAATGTCATGCTGTAAAGAAATGGGTCTAGCCTCGTTTAATCTAGTATTTCCCATATTTTCCCCTGCAGTACACGGTTTTGTTTTCTTTTTCTAATGAAAACTAAGCAATAGCTTCCTTAATATTTAGGCACAGGGTGGTGATGCTGTGAGAATTTGCTGTATTTCTCCCCGTGTTCTTGCCTATCGGCAGTTCAAGGGAAGGAGCTGCTTCTGCGTCTTCTCGTCTATAGCAGGACGTTACATTCTGGATGTCCTGGGTCCTTCAAGGGAGCTTATGAACTGAACTGAATGAGAACGGTAACTGTTTGATATTGAGTCAGATATTGGTCCTAATAGTGAACTATTCACCCTTCACACACACACACAAATGCTCACACATGGAGCTGATATATATATATATATATTTTTTTTTTTTTGAGTCATAGCCTCAAGCCCTGGGTAGACTACCGTGGTGTCACAGCTCACGGCAATCTCAAACTCTTAGGCTTAAGCGATTCTCTTGCCTCAGCCTCCTAAGTAGCTAGAAGTATAGGCACCCATCGCAATGACCGGCTGTTTTTTGTTGCAGTTGTCGTTTTGTTCAGAAGGCCCTATCCGGGTTCAAACTCACCTGCCTCAATGTATGTAGCTGGCACCCCAACCTCTGAGCTAGGACACCTAGCTGGAGCTGATACTTTCATTGCAAGTTAGCGTCTATAAAATAGTTATAGATGTATTATATTTTATACTGATAAATACCTGTGAGATAGCATGGAAAAGATAGCTGGCAATCCATGAAAATTTGTATTTCTTCATCTGTACTACAAAGTAGTTGCTATAAACTGACTACGGAGAAATTATTTTATTTTTATCAATGTAGTATTAGTGTAGCATTTATCACTTCTTGGCAGAGACTTTAAAGGTATTTGTCAGAGCAAACGTGGGGGAAGGGCCAGGGACTGGCCACCCCCCCCATCATGTGCTGTATATTTGTTTATGTGGGGAGTTGCAGTTTTACTATTGACGATATTTGTAATAACAAATATTTTTGTAATAAGGCCCTTCCCCACCTGTCTGTGACACTTTCACACTCAGCACTCTCAGATCAGCAGATTTAACACTTTTCTTATCGGCAGCAATGAGTTGGTTTCTTTTAAGTGTTTCCCACGGTGAACTTAGTGCTTGTGATTCTTCTACAAACTACTGTTTTACAGTGCAGCTATAAGCAGGAAAATCAGAGGATCTTCTAGGAAATGACCATGGTGGCTCCAAGATTGTAAAAAGGACAAGTTCACAACCATCATTTGGATCCGTCTGGAAGAAATAACACTACGGACAGAAAGTTACCTCCATTGCCCTGGCTTTCAACCTGCTTCTTTTTTTTGACGGAGCCTCAAGCTATCCCCCTGGGTAGAGTGCCATGGCATCACAGCTCACAGCAACCTCCAACTCCTGGGCTCAAGCGAGTCTCCTGCCTCAGCCTCCCAAGTAGCTGGGACCACAAGGCCTGGCCATTTTTTGGTTG
>CAUYTI010039413.1:0-23196 GCA_963575145.1 Galago senegalensis | reverse complement strand
GCAACCTCCAACTCCTGGGCTCAAGCGAGTCTCCTGCCTCCGCCTCCCAAGTAGCTGGGACCACAGGCGCCCACCACAACGCCCAGCTATTTTTTGGTTGCAGCCGTCATTGTTGTTTGGCAGGTCCGGGCTGGGGATTCGAACCCGCTACCTTGGGTGTACGTGGCTGGTGCCTTAGCTGGTTGAGCTATAGGCACTGAGCCCCCAATCCCTTTTTACATATGAAGAAACTGAGGCAGAAAAGGCAGTATGACCTGCCCAACATTATACAGTTACTGAATGGCAGAACTGGGACTTGGAGGTAGATTGAGGTTCAAAGAAGCAGTCCTTTTGTCCATCCCCTGCTCCCCATCCCCCAATACACACACACAAGTAGCACAACCTTTGACTCCAGATATACAGGCCTTTGCCAGTGAGGCTAAAGCAAATCTCTAGCTTATCAGAAGTCCATCACTACCATCCAATTACTAAATCACTCGTAATCAGTGAGACAGCTTTTCCCTAAGCCCAAACGACTCTCTGGGAGTGAGTGAGCCTTCTTTGAGGCCGCTGGGGCATCATTCAGCAGAGCGGATCTACCAGCTGGCGCTTCTGGGCCTGGGGTTCCAAAGCACTAATGCCTTCCCTTTTGCACAGTTTCCTCTGGGGAGAATCCTGTTCAGCGACAACATGGGAGTTGTGCTCAGTAGTTAAAATGGCTACACACAATCATGTCCTATGCGCTACTTGACACTTGGTGAGTTTTGCACGAGTTTCTTTATATGTGAAATGAGGTGGACTGTGAACACATGCTGCCCACTTCAGAGCAGAGACGGCTAGCGCTGCCGCCCGGTGCAGGGATGCCTTGCAAATTCATGCAACGTCTCATAAAAGAGAGAAGCCAGGATTGTAACTAGGCGGTAGATGAGCCATTAAGTATAACATTTTCTGAGATGTATCTTCAATATTCAACTTTAATCTTTAAACCAAGTCTGCGTTAAAATGGCCTACACTCCTGACTTTTTCCTTGTGTTTTTGGAAATTAAGAGTGAATTTTAAGAGGTGGCGCCTGTGGCTCAGTGAGTAGGGCGCCGGCCCCATATACTGAGGGTGACAGGTTCAAACCCAGCCCCGCCTGAATTGCAGCAAAAAATAGCCGGGCACTGTGGCAGGGGCCTGTAGTCCCAGCTACTCAGGAGGCTGAGGCAAGAGAATTGCCTAAGCCCAAGAGCTGGAGGTTGCTGTGAGCTGTGATGCGACAGCACTCTACCGAGGGTGACAAAGTTACCTCTGAAAATTAAAAAAAAAAAAAAGAAAAGAGGGAATTTTAAGGCTTGCCCATTCTGCTGAAAGAGTTGTCCTTGTGAGTCAAGAAAATTGTCCTTTTTTTCTTTTCCAGCTAAGTTTTTCTCACCTGTGTCTTGAATAGCTCACTAATATAAGAGCAATGAAAAAATAATTTCTAGTTTGTTAAACAACTAATGAATCTGGAGGATCTATTTGATCTTCTAATGAGACCAGATGTCTTAAGAGAATTCTGGGAATGGATATATAAGAACTTCCCCTTGAAGAATGATTCTGATACATGGAGGAATTAAAAAAAAATCTAAATTAATCCTGATTGAAACTCCTAACTAGCGTTTCTGTGGAAAATAGGTCTCAGAGACTCAGGGAGTTTGTGCCAAAGGAATTCAGCCATGCCAAAGCCAGTTTTTAAGTGTAGTTTTCTCTAAACCAAGGGGAATAAGGAGAGGCAAGCCTTCTTTTCTCTCTGGTCCGTTACGGAAGCAATCTGAGCAGAGTTTTGAGTATTTACTTTTCACATCCTAGGTCTTTTTCTCCAACCAACACAAGTCTATAATCTTAGATTTCATTGGGATGGGCCCTGGTTTTAAGTTCTATTCTTTTTTTTTTTTTTTTGAAATGGAGTCACCCTGCGTAGAGTGCTGTGGCATCACAGCTCACAGCAACCTCAAACTCTTGGGCTTATGTGATTCTCTTGCCTCATTCTCGTAAGTATCTGGGACTATAGGCACCCGCCACAACATGCAGCTATTTTTGTTGTTGTTGTTGTTGTTGTTGCAGTTGTCATTGTTGATGTTAGCTGGCCCCAGCTGGGCCCAAACCCACCAGCCTGGGTGTACGTGGCCTGCACCCTACCCGCTGAGCTATGGCCGCTGCCTTAAGTTCTATTCTAAGTAAACTTACTTAGTCCTTCTTTTCAATGGGGGAGAGGAAGGAGCCCACACGGGTCTTCCCACATTTACCTGCCACCTAGCTCAGCTGCCTGTGGCTTTTGCCTGAGGGTCGGGATCGGGAATCGTGAGTGCAACCCCAGCGTTCCTATTTGCTCACATGGCGGGTGTTCCAGAGCTACCGCCTAACACTTCACTCCACTTTTGTTTTCACTTTTCTAGATGGAAAGTGGCTAATCTGGGAAGGAGATCGACCACCAGGAGGAGGAAAGCTTTAAAGTTTGTTTTCCAATCAAATTTACCACGGAAATTTTCACAGAAATTTCAGATTTTTCCCTGGTAAATTTGATGGAGGCAAATCAGACCATCTATTGCCGATTTTCCTACTCAGCAACAAAAGAGAGCAGGATAAAATTAATCTACATAGGTTTACGAGGAAATGGGAAAACTGGTTTTGCATCCACTGGAATGGACATGGATGTTGCCTTTGTGAAATGGGGAAGAATGTTGGAATCGGCAGGTTGCATTAATGGGCTCTGAGATTTCTTCAGGTGTTAAGCATCTGCAGATCTGAAAAGAAAGTCTCTGGTCTGGCTAATGGTGTTGGGAGGTTATGTTATTCTAGCCTTACTTGCATAAGTATACAAATGCTTGTGAGTCTGCCCTAGACTAAGGAAGCCATTGTCATGTTCATCCTTGCTGTCTGTTCACTGAATGAAGCGGCTCTTCTCAGTCAGTACCTGTCTGTGCTATGGCTGGTTCGGGGACAGGCAGCAGAACATCCCACATTACTGTGAAGATGGGTGTTCTGTACCTTTTGTGGTCTTCACAGGGATGTCTTGAAAGTATACCAGCCACTTTGAAACTCCATGCCCTAGGTGCTTCTATCAAGACATAATATACATTTATGTATTAGTGTACAAATAATGGGACAGTTCCATCACCCCTCAACATTCTTTTGTGCCCCTTTGTAGAAAACTCTTCCCACCCTAGCCTCTGCCAACCCTGATCTGTTTTTGTCTTTATAGATTTTATTTTAAAAAAGAATTAAGGCAGCGCCCATAGCTCAGTGAGTAGGGCACCAGCCACATACACCAAGGCTGGCAGGTTCGAACCCAGCCCAGGCCAGCTAAAACAACAATGACAATGGCAACAACAACAACAACAAATAGCCGGGTGTTGTGGTGGGTGCCTATAGTCCCAGCTACTTATGACACTGAGGCAAGAGAATCACATAAACCCAAGAGTTTGAGGTTGCTGTGAGCTGTGATGCCATAGCACTCTACCCAGGACAACATAGTGAGACTCTGTCTCAAGGAAAAAAAAAAAAGAATTAAATTTGCCTTATTCAGTGAGGATCTCTTTGCAAACTGTAGATTCAGTGTAAACTCCCCAAGTTCCTGAAGCTGGGTTGTAGCACAGCTGAGTTCTAGTATAATAGTTTCCATGTAAATATGTCCTCCGTGGGACAGCAGGGTATTCAGGAAGGGTGTTAGTTAATGATGATCATAGCTCCCCGCTGGGTTTGCTTGTTCACACACCTGATGAGCTTCCTATTTCTATTAATCTATGTGTTATCTACTAGAGGCATGGGAGAGTAAGGGACTAGCCAGGCACACCCATGTTTAACTAGGCTGGCCTTGGTCAGGTGTCTGAATATGAATGACAAAAGGGGGAAAGAGAGCATTTTCCTTGCTGTGCAAGGTCACCTAGGTCAGGTGGTGAAAGAAGAGAAGTGACCTTTACTGGGTGCCACTAAATATCTATTGTAGTGCTGGGTGCTTTCGGGGCCATTTCTGGCCTGATCCTTAGAGTAGTCCAGTGACATGAGCACAGTCTATGATCCCCTCTTGGTCCGAGAGTAAAAGCACAGTCTATGATCCCCTCTTGGTCCGAGAGTAAAAGGCTTGGTCTGAGTAAAAGGCTCAGACCTTTGCTATCATGTAATATTCTTTCTAAAGGACAGGTCCATCCATCCCTCAATCCCTTGTGTTTAAGGTTGTACTGGCCCATACAGACATCACGTTAATTGATTAGTAAGACTTGGCTAACTCAATTTTTAGTTAACTAATTCTTTTAGTCTAAGAATTGATTAGCACCAGTAAAATGAGGAAAAGCAACTGAGTCAGTTTTAAGAGGTGAGGAGAGAACCAGAGTGACAGAGAGAGATGGGGAAGAAATAAAGGCATGAGTTAAAAAAAAAAAAAAAGACACCTTAGGAGACAATTTACCCCCCCAAGGCTTGGGTTAATGCTAATAGGTGAGAGCTTAAAGAAGATTGGAGGTCAGCAAGAGATAGTTTCATTTTTTTCCTTGGCTACAGAGTTTGGACAATAGCTGGTAATGAGAATAGCTATGTCTTGAGCTAGGAATCAGGAAACTGTTAAATGTTTTACATGTGTCATCTCCCTTAACACCCATCCCTGTGCAAGAGGCATTATCTTTACTGTGCAGATAAGCACGGCTAGATGGAGAGACATTTACTGACTGGACTGAAGTCACATAGCTACATGTGATGATGCTATTACTAAAATAAGAAATCTATGTGGAAGTCCCTTGTAAACTGTAAAGTACTTTGTAATTGTTAGATTTATGGCTATAACCATAACCATACCGTTTTCCAATAGGCCTTACAGGACTTATCCATTTTCAGGGAAGAGAGCAGCTTTTCATATGTTGGCCCAAAGATAGGCAGATTCGTCATTTTTTTTAATTAGAGAAGGCATTGTAGGAAACTGAGCACAGAATTATTCAGCAAGTCCTCATCAGGACAGGGATGGGGATTGCCATGGATGGTGGCAGCCTAAGCCTCTGCTTACAAAACTGGGCTGTGACTGGAGGGGCACAGACTGGGGCGGGCAGGTACCCTGAGGCAGTGTAGTCCTCCCCAGCCTCCCAGGGCCCAGCGCCAGTTCCTGCTGAATAATTGGCAGCAGCAGATGTGTCAGCCTGTCTGCTTACAAGCCTGTGTTCTGAGAGTAAGTAGGGCCCTTGCTTACTCTAATACTCGCACTCGGCCAGGAGGGCGCACAGATTGCTCACAGGCCTTGTGGGTAGCCTGTTGGTGTTAGTTCCTCCGTTTTGGGGGAGGTAGAACTCCCTGAGCCTGAAGCCCCAGTTCCCTATCTGCACACCTGTCATCCAATGCCAGGTAATGGGTTAAAGAAGCAGAAAACATGACTCATGTGTGACACCCCTCAACACACTTCTGGAGCTTTTTGCCCTCTGAACCTATGAGGTAAAATAGATCTTTCTATTTCACAGGCTAAGTAAAGAATGACTTTGCTCTGACTTATTCTCCTACAGCTTGGGAAGTAGATCATACAAATCTTTGAGAGCTCAACCTCCATTTGCAGAATGGCTGCATGGAAATGGGGCACTTAAACTATTCTTCCCGTTAAAGGCATTAATCTCTAACCCCAAAATACCACCTACCGTCAAGAGTAACACAGATGACATACGCTACAACGCCTCTTCCAGCAGCTGGGTGTTTCTCGAATATCTGATACTTCTCTAATTCCCCTGGGCACTTCTGTACCCTCCCTGCATGGGAATCTAGGCAGCCAGTGGCATGGAGACCCTGGCTGGCTCTCTTGGAAAAACTCTAACCTTCTATATCCTTTGTATTTTCTCTACTTTCCTCTACTTCTTCTTTATCTCTCCTGGTCCACTTCCCCTCTTCTTACTCGATTCACTTTTTTCCTTTCCCTTCTTATGCCCCAGATCCCAGGGGCTCCCAGAAGCACCACCTTGCACAGCAGTGTGGTTTCAGGAATGAAATAGTTGCTAACCCCTGTCCTCAGCTATATCTGCATTCACCCTTCAGATGAAATGTGCTCGAACAAGGAGGATGACTCCCACCCTGGAGGTCTGAGGAGGAATGGAGTAGCATGGGAAATAGTCGAGTAGATAGACTACAGCCATCATTGTTGTTTGGCGGGTTCAGGGCTGGGGATTTGAACCCGCCACCTTAGGTGTACGTGGCTGGCGCCTTAGCCGGTTGAGCTATAGGCGCCGAGCTGAGTAGATAGACTACAGAGAGGGGCCGTGCTGATAATGGATAGAACTTTTATCTGTTCCTTCCTCCATACAAGGTGACTTCCCCAAAGGTGCATTTTCTGTTGGAGGTGACAGTTCAGCTTCAACGAGTAAGGGCAAGAAAGAATACTGGATACTGAGGCTGCAGGTGTAGCAAGGTGAGTTGTGTATGGATGCCACATATTCATACAAAGTCAACTTTAAAATTCTCTTGTTTTCAAAGAGTCATGAGGGTTTCTGTGCTTGAGGCGGAAGTTCTAGTTAAGTTTTATAGCCACATCTCCACAGGGTCCCACAAATGGTCACCAATGTTTTCTTCTCTGTGGCGTCACAGCTCAAAGCAACCTCAAACTCTTGGGCTTAGGCGATTCTCTTGCCTCAGCCTCTTGAGTAGCTGAGACTATGGGCGCCCTCCACAACGCCCAGCTATTTTTTTGTTGCAGTTTGGCTGCGGCCGGGTTCGAACCTGCCACCCTCCGTATATGAGGTCAGTGCCCTACCCACTGAGCCACAGGCACCGCCCCAAATGCTTTATTTTTGACCTATGAGGACAAAGTCTCTGAGTTCTCTCATGGTGTACTGGGAAGGAGTAGCCTAAAACTTAGAGGAGAAAAATGAAGTCTGAAGTACACAGACAGGGCTTACTGAGCACTGCTGCTGACCATTTCTCTACATGAATTTAGGGAAAACCACATTGTCCTGTGTATTTGGAAATGTCACTCAGATCGCATAACGTTCAGGATTAACATTACAGTCAAACTTGATCCAACTTCAAATTCTGTAAGAATGCTTTTTCTTTACATGGCAGACGGAGTAATTGGCCAATGGGTCTAAAGTCTGTCCTTGATTGTGCAGTAAGAGCACAGGTGGACTGTAATCTCAGACCATTGCCTTTCAAAGCCTGGTCTCTTTCATTTGGGAAGCATGGATGGAACTGGCCTTTCATCAGTGGCTCTGTAGTGTTGGTTTTTAAAGTCTACAACAGGACCATCTCCTATGAATTGACTATCCCATTGCTGAATGACCTGTTTATAGCAGGGTGTACCTGAGAGTATAATTATTTAAATTAAAAACATTTTTAAGGGATGAAACATGGTAAACCCTGGATACATGTTGAATCAGAATGCTCAAGACTTAAAGGAGTGATACAAACTCCTCAGCGGTAAAGGTAATGCATACAAATTTTGGCCTTACTTTTAACAGTCAATAAATATTCTCAATAACCTGAAAATTCTTAGACCGATGTTTTAGGTGGTTTCTTAATTAGGGTTCCTGATTTTTATACAGGTACACTCATATTCATTTGCTAGAAAATAATTACGTGTACAGGTTGGGGGTCCCGAGTAATTGTCTCTGCCAAATCTTGTATGTATATATATCACAGAGTTTCAAGTGCATATCCTGTTTTCAGATATGTTCTCTGAAATGTTGGCTCCTTCTAAGGCCTGTTGTTTCATTTGTGACCACGGTATCCTGTCAACTCTGAAGTCGCTGCAAATGCTTCTTTACCACCCACATCTTATCATCACAGTTGTGTTTTTTTGATCTAAAGTTGTGGTGAATAAGAGGCTTTGCTTATTGCCTAATTTCAAAAACCTTACTAAATATTACATTTCCCCTTATAAAATAATGATATAGATTAGTGTTTGTGCAGAAATGTTGGCAGCAGAATTCTTCAAAAGTTTTCCTTTGGGTGATGAAAAGCTGTTATATTATTTTGACTAGCTAATCAAATGTAATTGGGTAGTTTGAAGTGCCTTAGATTTTCCTTGTGCAGTTATCAAAGCAGGAAATGTAACTCCTGGAGCTGATGAAAGGCATCGCTCACAGTCCTCTTTCAATTATAGATCTTACAGAGTGAATGAAAGAAAAGCTCTACTGCTAAAAACTCAGAGGCTTGAAATGCCCCTGAATGTTAACTGCTGTATTAGCTAGTTAACACATTATTATGTACTTTAATTGATTCTTGCTCCAGCTTTGGAGGGAAAAAAAAAATTACGGATCTGTCTTGGCATGTAAATTAAGCGGGGAGAAGGTGCCTGGGTACAATAATATTGCTGTTAACACTAAGTTCAAATCACACCAGATATCTGCAGTGAAAACAATGGTCATGGTTCACTTTTGTGAGGAATAACATGCTTTAAAAACATTAATATTTTACACTCATGGGTTGGTATTTGTGGTTATGAATGTCATGGAAGGAGTTTTATTGGACCATGGAGAATTACTTTTATGGTTTCGTCAATGCAGTGTTGCCATCTTGAAGACATAACTTCATTCCAGTCATATATCTGGAAAGGTCCTACCGAGATCTTAGCTTTTGAAGAGGATCAAGACACATTTTGCCTACATTTTGCAGGGATATATCTTGCTTTAGGGCTGAAGCACACTCTCAAAGCTGCACCTAAAACATTTCTGCTATAAATGAATAATTCTGACAGGTGAGGCCAGGTTTGGGTTTTATTCATGTGTTTATTTATTTACTCAATCATCACACACTTACTGCATTGCTACCGTGTATCAGCCTCGATGCTCAATTGCCAGAGATAAAGACAAATGTGGTCTTCACTTTGCACATGTCAAGTCCTCCATGGCACTTTTCCCAACTAAGGTAGAACCCCTTCCCTGGTTCATTGCAGCAGTATATGCAATAGCAAACTGACCTGGAAGTCTCGTGCAAGGATTTTGTTGTGACAGTGCACAAATGATCAAACTGATTATGCTTACACCAATGTGTAAAATTATATTTGAACTGAAAGTATAATGAATGCTTCTTTTGGTGGGGGGGGGGAGGCAGAGTTTCACTCTGTTACCCTGGGTAGAGTACTGTGGTGTCATAGTTCATAATGACCTCAAGTGATCCTGTTGCCTCGGTCTCCTGAGTAGCTGGGACTGTGCGACAACTGGCTAGTTTTTCTAAGACAGGGTCTGGCTCTTGGTCAAGCTGGTCTCAAACTCCTGAACTCAAGCAGTCTGCCCGCCTCGGCCTGCCACAGTGTTAGGATTACAGGCATGAGCCACCATGCCCACCCTGGAAAGTGTAATTCTTACAGACAATAAGCCAACACTACATTCATGCAATAATAACTAAAAGTTCAGAGAGAACTACATTCATGCAATGAATAACTACATTCATGCAATACATGAATGCAATAATAACTACACTCACTACATTCATGCAATAATAACTAAAAGTTCAGAGATCTAGGTAGTACAAGCTCTCTGGAGGGCAAGTAACCCAACACGGGGGAGGGGAGAGTGTTCTCAAGAGAACAGCCAGAGGAGTCTTGAAGTGCAAGTAGGAATTGTGAACCAGTAGGAATTGTGAGCAGGTGGGGGGGGGGCAGGTTTGTGCAAAAGTAGAGAAGCTGGCATTTCACTTCTTGGAAACTTTGAGCAATTGCTATGGCTGGAGGACTGAGTGTATGGGGAAGGAGCAAGAGAAGGGATAAAGCTGGACCGAAGGGCAGCAGCGTTCACTAAGGTTCCCATAGTGTGGAGTTTATCCAAGGCAAAGGGAAGCCACCAGAGGATTTGAGCATGGGGGACCTGGAATGACTACGAATATGACCCAGAGTAGCTACTGGACATACACCTGCTGTATAATTTCATGACTTTGGTATATGTTTTCCTTGAATTGCCAGCATTTAGCTGAAAGTGCATTTTAATATTTTCCTTATATACCGCTTAAACTTTGTTGTTGTAAAGAAGGTACATATAACAACAAGAAGAAAGTATGTAGTTCGTGGGTTCCCTTCTATGCTTAGCTATTTTGGTTATCTTTTTCCAATAGGCCTTTTATTTCTAGGTAAGTTTTGGTTATTAGTGACATGTATATATTTGAAGTCCTTGTTTTATGTTAAATTTAAACAAATGTAATCTTTTAAAATTTCTTAAGTATAACATTCTTTTTGACCAGAAAGGTTTTTTTCTTTTCTTATTTAATAAATTCTTTATTAGATAGTTTTCTCTTTTTAATTTCAAACTGATTTATGGCTGTTTATTTCTTTTCTTTTCTTTTTTGAGATAGAGTCTCACTATGTCGCCCTCAGTAGAGTACTGTGGCATCACAGCTCACAGCAACCTCAAACTCTTGGGCTTAAGAGACTCTCTTGCCTCAGCCTCCTAAGTAGATAGGACTACAGGCCCCCGCCACAATACCTGGCTGTTTTTTGTTGCAGTTGTCATAGTTGTTTAGCTGGCCAGGACAGGGTTTGAACCTGCCAGCCTCCATGCATATGGCCAGTGCTGTAACCACTCTGCATGGGTGCCGAGCCATATAGCTGTTTATTTCATAATCAGTTAATGGCACCAAGGCAATCTTCCAGTGTATGTACATGTTGAGGGTGCCGTCTACCTAACGTGGATGAATCATTCATTCATTCATTCAAGATATATTAATGAAATATTCATTGAGTGTCAAGCTGTGCTCTAGATCAGGGATACCATAGGGAACAAGATCAATAAGGGCTGTCTTCATTGCTGCCCACATGTATTGCCTTCCTACTGTGTGTCAATCCCTTTGTTAAACTGTTGGAGATAAAGGCAAGTGCAGTCTTCACCTTAACGCATGTTAGGTCCTCCATGGCACTTTTCCCAACTCAATTAGAACCACTCCCTGGTATCAGTGTGGCAGTAAGCACAATGGCAAACTGACCTGGAAGTCTTGTGCAAAGATTTGGCTCTTATAGTCAGAAGGAAGCAGATGATAAATAAGCCAGCAAAGGTCATGATAACTGAGAGAATAAATGAGTAGGGGAGGACGGAGCAGTTAGAAGGGTTCAAGAGAAGAGCAATGTTGACCTTTGAGCTGAAATCTCACAGCAAGAAAGAAATAGCCTTGGTGAGTCTGGAGACACAACAGTCCAGGCACTTGAGGGAGAAACTCACTTGGTATTTTCAAGAGCATGAAGGAAAGCTATTGAGCTGCAAAATTAGTGACTGAGGAAGGAGAGTGGCGCTTGATGAAGCCAAAGAGTTTGACAAGGTTCAGCTCATGGAGTGCTTGGATGTTACTCTGATTGCAATAAGAAACCATAGGAGAATTTTAAGCAGTGGACTGACTTGATCAAAATCTCATTAGAGAAAACATTTCTCTGGGTGCAGGTGGGAAAACAGATGAAGGATGACAGAAAAGGTTATAGGAGGGCCAGCAACTCCAGGGAGGTTATGGTGGTTTAAATCAGGGCATCAGAACAGAGGTGGTGGAGAAGTGGATGGACCCAGGATATATGTTGAGATAAAGCTGATAAAATTTGCTGAAAGAACTTTGAGAGAAGAAGGTGAGACAGGCAAGACTAAAGTTTTTGGCTTAAACGATTGGGAGCCCTTTGTGGGAAAGGGGAGCCGGAATCTCTTAGGGGCAAGTGTTGTGTATATTTTCTAAAAAGCTCCCTGAATAGATAGATCCATATGCCAGGACTGATTCTCAGGTGCCCCCTCTGGGAATTGCTGGTTTATTCTAGTCCTTATTTTTATTCAATAGAGCATAGCTAAGCCATCCCATGCAGGTAAGAGTTCAAGGTCTTCCAAAGATTTCTCAAGGTCAGACAGCCTCTGCAAGTCCGGCACAACCTACTTCAGAGCTGAACAGCAGTCAACATAGTTTTTTTAATAGAAAATGTAAGTCCTTCCCTCAGTGTTTGTCGATAGAGATGGGACCTATGATTATCCTTTGCTTGGTCGTAACCTTTTCTATCAATGGTTCTCAACTTATGGTTAGTGACCCCTTTTTAACAATGAAAAAACATTGCGGCATTAGGAAGGTTGAGAACCATTGCTTTATATGATTACTTGTTAAATTGCAGCTACACGAAAGCCTAAAAGCATTCAGTCATTAAATGATCCAAACTGGGAATTCAAGTATTCAGTCAGGAGTCCTATCCAAACTAGAGGTTCCTGTAGCTTAAGACTATGGGCCCCCTGGGGCAGCACCTGTAGCTCAAAGAATTAGGGTTGCGGTCCCATATACTGGAGGTAACGGGCTCAAACCCAGCATTGGCCAAAAACTGCAAAAGAAAAGACTGTGGGTCCCTGTTCAGGCACCAACTGACCAGGCTGCAAATTCATTTGGGTTGGTGCACAGGGAAATGATCGCTGAAAATATTTAGTTCTCTCTCTAAACTTTCCTGGTTCTAAAATTGGCTATGAGCTCAAGGAAGCAGGGGAGAGGGTGGCATTAGACTCCTTGTTTTATTTTATTTTATATTTTGAAGGAGCAAGCAGCAAAGTTTATTAAAGTGAAAGTTACAGGGGGAAGATAGGCACATGTCCCAGCAGACTGTGGCCCTGGGGTTTCTGTGTCATAATCAGCAAGTGACAGCTCCTTCCACTCCAGAAGGAGCAGTAGAGGGCCTCGGTCCCAGAGCCACTGGGGTCTCTTTGGGTCTCTTCTTTTCTCTCTGGCCTCTCTCCTTGTCATGTTGTCTCATCTCCTTTTTGTTCTTTTTTTTAATTAATTATTTTTTATTAAATCATAACTTTGTACATTGATGCATTTATGGGGTTCAGGGTACTACTTCGATATACAACATGAAATGTTTCCATTGAACTAAGTGACACATCCATCACAATTATCCTCATTTCTTAATGGTTTTGAAATGTACCATTGCATCATGCACATTAGGTGAGGTGCCCCCGAATACCCTCCCTCCTGTCATATCCCCCCTCTCCTCCCCCCTCTCTCCTCTTCCCTTCTACTTTCTGGACTATAGTTATGTTTTGCCATTCGTATGAGTGTGTAGGTGGTTATATGTTGATTTCAAAGTAGTATTGTGGACTCCTTGTTTTAAAAGTGCAGAACATTACCTTTGAAAGTATTTTTCCCACAGCAATATGGATCCTATAGAAGAATTTGATCCAAAATTTGTGCAAAGCCTTGACATAGACACAGTTTGTTTCTCTCTGTAGTCCTTCTTATGAGGGTAAATTGATAGTTACTTAAAATGTTTTTTTCTAAGCTTTGTCTTCAATACATTAATCATCATTGCTGCTGCTTTTTTTTTTTTTTAAAGAACTCTTTCAACTTTCTTTAGTAGTACAGGATTTCCAAGCTATAGTCTTTCCAAGGCTTCTCTCCCCCTGGGGCAGAGCAGTGTCGGGGTTTGGATTATAAAACAAATCCAGGGATTTATCTACAAAATTATAGATGAGCATAAATATGTCATACGCATCAGAATCAATAACCCTGCTAATAGCAGTGAGTGTTTCATCTATTGTGATTCTTAAGGCTCACAATATTCCAACAGAACTTAGTTTCCCACTACTTAGTACCTTACTTAATTCACTTCTAGGCATTTGAAAAACAAAAAGAAGATATTATTTTGCCTAATACTTTTGTAGTTGAAAAAGCTTGTCAGGTCCCTTACCAGCTTAAGCTTCTAGTCCCGTGCAGCAGAGAATTGAGCCCATCTTTGTAGACCATAAAGCTTATATAATTTAGGAAGCTCTTCATGAAAAACAATGCAAAAATATCTTTCTTTTGCATATTTTACAAAAACATTGGACCTAATGCATCCACATTGCTTGGACCCCTCAAAGAGCTTTGGAAGTGCCCACGCAATTAGAGGTTCCTGTAGCCTAAGCTCATTAATTTCAGGTAAATCTGATTTGCAGTTCAGCTAAGGTGTTTCATGTAATAGAGTACCATTTGGCCTAGGAGCAGGTGGGAATAATCTACATAGATGATAATATTTTAAAATTTGACCTAATAAGATTTAAGTCTAGACTACCCAAATTGTTGGGTGGGGTTTGTTGTTATGGTTTGGGGGAGTTTTTTTGTCTTACTGTTTTAATCAGGCAGGAGTTTGATCAAAGCTAACTGTAACCTCAAACTCCTGGACTCAAATGATACTTCTGCCTCACCCTTCCAAGTAGCTGTACCTACAGGCATACCCACCACACCTGGCTAATTTTTTTTTTGTTATTGTTGTTGAGCCAGAGCCTTACTCCATCCCCCTAGGTAGAGTGCTGTGGCGTCATCATAGCTTATAGCAGCCTCAAACTTTTGGGCTGAAGAGATTCTCCTGCCTCAGCCTCCCAAGTACCTGGGACTACAGGCATGCACTACAATGCCTGGCTAGTTTTTCTATTTTTAGTAGAGATGTGGTCTCACTCTTATCTAGCCTAGTCTCAAACTCCTGAGCTCAAGTGATCCACCCGCCTCAGCCTCCCAAAGTGCTAGGACTACCGGCGTAGCCACTGTGCCTGGCCACACGTGGCTAGTTTTTTAAAAAATTTAGAAAAAAAAATTACACATGACATTACTCTGTGTTGCCCAGGCTAGGCTTAAACTCCTGGCCTCAAGCTATCCTCCTGCCAGGCTCAGCCTCCCCAGAGTGCTTGGCTTACAGGTGTGAGCCTTTGCGTCTGGCCACTCTAGAGTTTTTCATTCTAAAAATAATTTCTCATTGGCATTAGGACTTTCAAGATAGTCATGCCCATGGACTAAAGAAGTAAATTTTCCATCAGCTAAGCTCACATTTGCAAGATCATTAGTCACTTTGTGGCTATTCAGCCCTTAACCATTTTACTTTTTCTTTATCTCACCTAGACTGGCTGTTGCCGGGCCCAGTCCCTTCAGTTCTCTCTCATTCTCCTTCCCTTAAGATATTTGTTTGTTTACTTGTTTTGGGGACAGAGTATCACTCGGTTTCCCAGGCTGGAGTGCAGTGGTGTCAGCGTAGCTCACAGCAACCTCAAAAGTCCTGGGTTAAAGCAGTCCTCCTAATTCACCCTCCCAAGTAGCTGGGACTATAGGTGCCAGCCAAAAGGCCTGGCTAATTTTTCTATTTGTAGTAGAGATGAAGTCTTGATCTTGCTCAGGCTCGCCTGGAATTCCTGACCTCAAGTGATCCTCCGGCCTCAACCTCCCAGAGTGCTAGGATTACAGGCTTGAGCCATTGTGCCTGGCCAGAAATGTCTAGTATGTATATCAAACAAATTTAAATAGAACATGCCCATAAATTCTATTTTGGTTGTGATGAATGAAGGCAAACAATAGCAGTAGTATTGTGTGTAGACACAGGTTTCACATTGATAATTAGGAAAAAATGGGGTTTCCTATGATAAGATTATGAAATACATCATAAAGATTTTGGAGGTCTTTGATACTGCAAAAATTCAATTTTTCCTTTCTTAAGAAGGATAACTTAATAAACTACTTAAATAATCTCACATTTCCTAGTTGATTTAATTTATCCAGTCTTGCCCTTTACGTATAGTAAAAAGATTAGAATTCTTAAGTGACTAATTAAAAGGACTATTGGAAAACAGCATCTCTAATTATATCTCAATAATATACGGTGTCCGTGAGTAGTTTCTGCTAAGATGAACTTTAGTTGGCTTTCAGATGGAACGTTAGAGACATTTTGGTGAAGCGTTTACTCTCCAGAGTTCAATAAATTAAAAAGATTTTGTGAAAGTTAAAAATAAAAGTGATCTTGGGTGGCACCTGTGGCTCAAAGGAGTAAGGGCGCCAGCCCCGTATGCCAGAGGTGGTGGGTTCAAATTCGGCCCCGGCCAACAACTGCAAAAAATAAATAAATAAATAAAAGTGAGCTTTATTAAGTTCTAATGTTGCCAGAAAAAAGAAGTAGGTTTCTCAAGCACTTGGCTATTTGGGAATGAAGTGCATTTCTCAAGTGCTTGCTGTTTGTGAGATAGGATGACTGATGTAAAAGTTTTGTACACAGTTGGTTTTAGGGAATTTGTCACGGGCATCTACTCTCCTGTTCTGTAATAAACTGTCAGTCTAGGTTAGTTAAGAAGGGCAAGCCGAGCCCCTTTGCGCATTTGCTGTGAGTTTGGGCTTCCATTGTCTTCTGGTTTGAGGAGTAATTAAGGTAAAGAGAGAAGGCAGCCTGACATTCTATGAGCCAGTCATATTTTGGAGTGTCCGGTGACTTTTCTTTTTAAATGGTCTGCAAGTCAAGAATATCATCTTTAAATGAAATGATCCATGAGGCGATTTCACTGACTATTCCTGCCTAATACCATTTCATCTAAAACCTCTTCAGAAAATTAACCTCCTGTATAAACACATGGGAATTAGAACTGGCTTAAGTTGCCAGGTTCCCCTCCTATGGGAATATGCCCCACCCGACCCTGTGTGTCCACGGGCAGTTCTGAGGCACAGTGGGTTTCCGACTGTGTGCAGAGGTTCAGGAGTAAATGAGAGAATTGAAGAAGAATTACAGAAACATGTTGGCATTCTTTGCAGGAGAGAGAGAGAAAATGAGTTTATCTTTTAAAATGTGAACCAACCTACCAACTTTTCCAGATGTATGCCTTTTTGTAAGACGATATTTTTTGAGCCCTTGGCTGGGCATTATTTACTCAGATGGCTAACTAGTGGAGAATTTAAGCTAAGTTAAACCGTTTTTAGAATGATTTTGGCTAATATTCTTTGATTTATAAATCAAATGTACCAGACAAAACCCTTACCAGGGAGAGGAGCTAACATCCACCAAATACCACTTCATGTGTTTCTGTTGTAGGTTTTTCCACAGCTTTGAGTCCTATCCAATTTCACTTCAGGAGATAGAGAAGAAAAAAAAAACCTTAATATGTCAATAATTAGCTTAGGTCTGAAAGCACTCCACTGCACAGATGTGGTGCTTCACCGAGGTCTCTGAGCTAAGAAGTATTTATTTAGCATTAACTTTAACAAAACAAAACCTTAGGTAAAAACACATTGAAATGGCACTTAACAAAGGTGCCCAAAATCTATTGTTCCATTATATTTAAGTGTAGGATAAATCTAGCAGTTAAATTACCCCATATTGAGTATGGGTGAATAAATGTTTACATAATTGCTCCCACTTTTGCTGAATCTCAGTTTGATCAGTTTTAGAGGAGAGGAGTAAAAACTGTTTTTATTCAAAGAGAGCTTTGGAGATTGAATACTCTAATTAACTGCTGATTATTTTTCTAAATAGACTGTATTAGATTAAAAACCCTAATTGTCTCCTTTCTAGTGGATTTCGAGGTTGTGTGACAACAGAGCTGGAAGCACAGGAGCCAGCACCACCTGTGTTAGGGAGCGTTTCCCCACCCAGAGACAGAGCCAATCATAATACTGGCTGTTTTCTGAGGGTCTTCATAATTGTTCAGTTTTAAAATAGATACATACCAACTATCTTGAGTTTTACTCTGTGATGTAAACAGTCTATATTATGCAATAAATGGCACGGTAGATAAGGAATGCTGGTTCTGATTGCCAAAATGGGCATTTTTATTGTCTTAGATACGGTAGTGAAAATTGATTCACATTTGGTCTTCCCAAGGAGCTGCTTATAAAGGGTTAGGGTCTAACTCACTGATCAAAAATCAAGGTAAGGGAATAGCAGAAGTAAACTTGGCAAAATTCATTTTGTGGCTTTGATTTTCGTATAGCAGGGCTTTGATTTCAAAGGCAAGTCCTAAGTAGGACTATTTAGAGACCTTGCATTCTAGCAAGCAATGCTTTAGGGAGCACAGGAGGTATTTTGTGATATTATATTTTCTAACTATATCATAAAACAATCAGATGTATTTTAAAGTTATGGTCTCTTGATTAATAAATACATAATAGTATATACATTTAGCTATAATAGTAATTTTGCTTCAATATCTCGGTTCCATATCTAAATTTGAGTGATTGGAGAATGTGTAATTTACCACAAAACGTGAGACTCTTTTAATCAAAACACTTGAAGGTCAAATAATTAGATTTTGTATAAAATTTGGAAAGAAAACACAGCTGTATACTCCCTCCTCCATTGAAATCTGTTTTTAGTTAATAAGGAAATGGGAGTGAAATATTTTATTGAGTCTATATATAGGCTTTCGTATATTAAAAGAAAAGCTATTTACAACTGATTTGTTACTAAATAAAATCTTGGATGAACACTTTTAATTACTAAAAAGGTAAGGTAACAATAAACACAGGAAATATAAATGAATAAAGTGTTCACAGAGTCATGCTGCTTACAGGACTATAAATAGCCACCGCCAGCTCTGCCACTATTATTAGCAGGCATGAACAAAAGGAGATGTCCAGAAATAGAAGGGGAAGAGCATCTCCATGAGCCTTGTATTCCATGGCTTAAGAAATGTTTCTAGCAAGCTCATGAGTTTAGAGGGTTAATTGATTTTCAGAAAGGACATTTCCATGCTGTCAGTTTGCCAAGGAAATTCTTTTACTGGCATGTTTGTAAAATTGGCAGGCTGATGTTTCCTCTGGGTGACACAAGGTGTGATGAAGAATTTTATCTTTACTTCCTTACTAAAATCAGCACTGATTGCTTGCCTTTTTGTTAACTTATTTGGTTATTATCAGATTACATCTGTAGAGGATCAGTTAGTGTCACTGAAGTTGGAGGAAGTCAGGCATAGTGGACGGCCCTGGACCAAAAGTCAGTTCTGTTTCACCCGAGCCGCTAATGACATTGGTCGAGGAGGCATGTATGCATATGTGTATATAGTCATCCCTTGGTTCCATAGATACCAAAACTGAAGGATGCTCGAGTCTCTGATACAAAAATGCTTAGTGTTTGCGTATGATCCATGTACCTCCTCCCAGATGCTTTTTAAATCATCTTTAGATTACTTATATAGTATCTAATATAATGTAAGTGCTATGTCACCATGTCACTATGCTGTATTGTTTAGGGAATGATGATGAGGGGAAAAAAGTCTGTACATGTTCAGTACAGATGCAATTTTATTTCTAAGTACTTTTGATCTGTGGCTAAATCCATGGATACAGGAGTTGCAGAAACCACAGTTATGGAGGGCAAACATAGACAACCGACAGTCACTCACACACACACACATATCCCCTCTGAGCCTCAGTTTTCTGATTAATTAATGTAGCAAACATAAATGGAGTCCCTCGGTGTGCTGGGCACAGTGCTAAGCAGTTAGGAATACAAGATCAATTAAAATACTTAGTCCTTTTTTACTAGCCACGCACAGCTGGGGAGACAGACTTGTAAACACATAATTAAAATTTACAAAGGGCATATAATAGAGAAGAGACCTGTTAGAACACAGGACAGAGCTTCTCTGTCCAGGAAGAGGGTGCCTGGGATAACTGCAGATATAATAGCATTTGAATTAACTCTATCTTGAAGATTGAGTTGGATGAAAACAGCTGTACTTACCTGTCTTTCCAGGGCCTTGGGAGGAGCCAATGCCATAAAAAAGTATGTTGACAAGCCTGAAAGACAATGTATACATCGTGTCTTTATATAGATATTGTCCTCTATAACACACACAAAATTCCAATTCTATCTTTTTTTGTAATAAAAGGATTCATGTGCATGAATATTACAGATCTGTATCCAGTTTTCAATTGCTTATTAAGTCTATATATAGGCTTAATTTTTTTCTTTTGATAACCAATTATGAGGGCAATCGTTTTTCCTTTTCTTTTTGTGACAGCCTGCCATTGAAATGAGGGCACTTATTTAAGAATTGAATGTAAGACACCAGTTAAATACTTTGACTTTTTTAAAAAAATCAATGTGGACTGGAATCAAATGAAAAAAAAAACTTCTCCAGCTATAGATATATTTTCCCGTAAATAGTAATGATAGACTGAATGGTTATTTATTTATTTATTTTTGGTTGTAGGTTGGCCAGGGCCAGGTTCAAACTCGCCACCCTCAGTATATGGGGCCGGCGCCCTACTCACTGAGCTACAGGCACTGCCCTGAATGGTTACTTTTATTTATTTATTTATTTTGGCTGGGGCTAGGTTTGAACCTGCCACCTCCAGCATATGGGGCCCTCCATAGGCGCCGCCCTGAATGGTTATTTTTTAAATGGTCATATTTGTAGCGGTTTTCAGCATGGGAATTATGAAGAAGTGGCATTTAGTAATAATTAGGCTATTTTAAAACCCAGATTGCTTGTAAACTATATGTATATTCTGGTGAAAGATTATCCACTAGGGAAAATAAATATTAGAATTACTTCTTTCCAATAGGAATGTGCTACTGTCCCATTTTCAGTCAGACAGCTCTATGATTCTTTTAGAGATCTAGTCACCCACTATATTTGTGAGTGCCTGTTTTGTGTGATGCCAGATGGGGTAAACAATATCGAATATTGTTTATTGTTATAGAATATGTTCCAGTATACCTTTTTGGAAGGAAACATTTAAAATTCTTACAGAAGTCAGATGCCGATTGCCTATCCCACTTAACCTTGGCCATTTTTAAGCCCCCAAAGAGGGAAGCCTTTTTGCTCAGCAGTCTGTAAATTAGTTTGGAGCCTGCCCATAGGTTGAGTATCCATTGATTTCGAAGTACCGTTGTGAATAACTTTCCATTGTTGCGTCTGCTCAAACTAAATGCCACACCGAGAAAAGGCATACAGCAGAGTGGAAATCTGTCCTGCACACGTGGTTAGTGACAGGGTAGCATAAACTAGGAGCCGGCAGCATAGCTTCAACAGCAAAGGCAGAGTCCCTTCTGTCTTGTTACCACCTCCCCCCTGTCCCATTCCTGCTGGCTTTTCTCCCCGCAGTTCTTGGCTCTCCTCCTTTTTGACACTGGGGGCTGCGGGGAGGAGATCCTAGTCTGCTTTCTTTCTGAGGCTCATGTTGCCAGGTTTTCAGAAAATGTAAGCATGCTAGTGGGAATTTAGAAAACATAAAAGTGTACATAAAAGCCCTTCTGGTTTCGTTTGATTTTGTTGTTGCAGTTAAGAAACAATAGTGTTTATTTATCACGTTTAGCTTAGAATTTCTTTGGTATTCTGTTCTCTCCGTTTTCACGAAAAGCTCCATTCGAGAACGTTTTTAAAAAGCAAAATAGTTTGCGGTCGAGGGTGGGTGAGAAAGTTATATGAAGATTGAGTGGGAACCTCCACCCAAGGACATAATAGACAAGAAACAATTTTTTTCCCTCCCCTTTCTTCAGAAGTAGTCTTCCGCATGGTTTAATGTGCTAACATAACCCCGGTTCCAATATTTCAAAAGATACAGAACTTCCCAGCATGATGATAAAGTTTTCCTGTGTTCCAATAATAAAACCTCACCGTACCAGTGATTTCCAGTTCCTTTGTAGCTCAGCAACTTGTGAAGACCAACTCAGTCCTAAGTCCTCAGCCTGCAGTATCAGTGTGGGAGTCGGAAACAGATGTTCTCGGGACAATGCCATTTGTTGTCACTGTCGATACTATGTGGCAACTTTCCCAAATGAAATTGTTTGTGGATGGAAAAGAATGTAAGCAGTGATTCATGCCCAGGAATTTTTTTGGCTGCCAGCTAACCATATTTTGTTTTAAATCACAGGACATTAGTGGATTAAAAATGTTAGGACAGACTTACTATTAGAATATCTTTTCCATTTTGGGGTCCTATACTCTCCTCTAAGAAAAAGAGTGACTCGTTTAGGTGAAAATATCTGATAATTCTGATAGCAGTTGGCATTTTTTTCAGATTTAGTATTTTTTGCTTTTGAGGAAATGCAGAGTTTCTACTCAAATGACTTGGCTGGCATTTTTGTTAATTGGTAAAGTCTAGAAATTTTCATATACTCAAACAGGAAGTAGAAACATTTTTTGGTAATGGTGCTGTGTTGCATGAGCTTGGTTTGAGATTTTCATAAATATCACAAAAATGCATTCACTAACCCATTTACATAGTGGATTTATTTGTGTAAATATTCATTATAGAGAAGTTTAAAATGTACTTACAATGAAATAGCTAAAACAAAGCTCCCTAAAAATTAGGCATGTCCTGTGACATGTATACAGACTATCCTTTTCAGGAAGAAAACCTAACAAGAGCTTAATATCTACCATTCTAGTGCCTTTTTGGTTTTTTTTAGAAAAATAAATTTTAATCTACAAATGAAAGTCTTTTAACATTTACTCATACTAACAGATGCCTAAGGCCATAATTACAAGATGTTTTATGTTCTTTTAAAAACATATGTATTTCTCATAATTAAGTTTTTACATCACAGAAAAATTATTGTAAGGGACATAAAACAAAATTCGACTTTTCAACCACAGCCAGAGGGAAGATTGGTATCACATGTAGTGGAGAGGGCCTCCATTAGGGAGCAGGAGCCTGGAGTTTTGCTAGCTAATTTTCACTAGCGGTTGTTTTACTAAATTTCCACCATGCAACTCCCTCTTGGTTGGCTGCCTTTTTCTCATCTGCAACATGGCAGGTCAGGCTGATGACCTCTAGGATCCTTTGGGGTCCTCACAGTTTTTGATTCTCATTCAGAGCTCAAATTCTATTCTCTACAGCACTGTTAACATTCTTTAGGTCACAAACATCTTGGAGTATCTGATGCTAGTTATTATTAATCTTCCCCCAAAAATTGCATAAAGAAAAAATTCTGCATGCAATCCTAGGGCTTCATGGACCTCTTGAAGCCAGTAATAGTCCCAGGTAAGGAACCTGGCTAAGGAAAGTTAGAATCCTTAGGTTTTGGTGAAGATTAATTAAGCAGGCATTTGAAGTTGCTCCAAACTGTGATATCAGAACTTTCTAACTTATTAAAAAACCAAGTTGCTTATTTTTATTTTCTGACATTTCCAACATGATAGAAATTTAAAGAAGAAAAGAAAACAAACCATGAGTTGGTCTAGAAAAGACCAGAGATGCGTTTGGAAAGAGATAACTGTTGTGTGTGTACCTTGAGTGAAGGACATCAGGGAAATAACTTATATTCCAGCGAGGCCTTGCTTGAGAACAGCAAGTGGATGAACTAAGGTGCGCTGGCATCTGTCAACCAGTGAACCAAGTTTAATTGTTGTCACTGTTATTTTAATTAATGAATTTTTTTTTTTTTGAGACTGAGCCTCAAGCTATCCCCCTGGGTAGAGTATCATGGCATCACAGCTCACAGCAACCTCCAACTCCTGGGTTCAAGCGAGTCTCCTGCCTCAGCCTCCCAAGTAGCTGGGACTACAGGCGCCCGCCACAACGCCTGGCTACTTTTTGGTTGCAGCCATCATTGTTGTTTGGCGGGCCCGG
>CAUYTI010039411.1:0-37381 GCA_963575145.1 Galago senegalensis | reverse complement strand
TTTTGAGACAGAGCCTCAAGCTGTCCCCCTGGGTAGAGTGCCATGGCATTACAGCTCACAGCAACCTCCAACTCCTGGACTCAAGCGAGTCTCTTGCCTCCGCCTCCCAAGTAGCTGGGACCACAGGCGCCCGCCACAACGCCCGGCTATTTTTTTTTTTTTTTTTTGGTTGCAGCCGTCATTGTTGTTTGGCGGGGCCAAGATGAGATCTTGTTATGTTACACAGGTTGGGCTTGAACTTGTGGACTCAGGTGATCCCCCTCAGCCTCTTGAGTACCTGAAACTATAGGCGTGTATCACTGTGCCTAGCATGTTGGTTTTTTTTTTTTTTTTTTTTTTTAGTAAGATCCGCAATCTGTCCCCCAGGGTAGAGTGCCGTGGCATTACACCTCAAAACAACCCCCAACACCGGGGCTCAAGCGAGTCTCTTGCCTCCGCCTCCCAAGTAGCTGGGACCACAGGCGCCCGCCACAATGCCCGGCTATTTTTTGGTTGCAGCCGTCATTGTTGTTTGGCGGGTCCGGGCTGGGGATTCGAACCTGCCACCTTAGGTGTACGTGGCTGGCGCCTTAGCTGGTTGAGCTATAGGCACCGAGCCTCTATGCCGTATTTTAAAATGTAGTCATCTGATAGATTATTGGTAAACTCTTTGTGTGATTACAATACTTTCGATCACTGCTATGCTGTAAGAAAGAACAACTTGCTTCACCAAAGGCAGAATTTCAGGAGGTTGAAAAACACCAAGAAGTATGCAATGAAAACTGAAAGAATAAGCAGAAGCTCAATTATAGAGAAACACATGAAAATCTCATTAAGCTGGACAGAAAAATAAGTAAATGCATATAAGGTACAAAAATACCTGGAACACAATTATAATAACTTTCTAAGACTTAAACCATGAGTCTAATGAATTATTTAAAATTGCATTCCCAATATATTAAAATAGAATAAAATTTTTAAAAAACAGTATGCTTTCATTTGTCTCATGATTTTCCATCCTCCTAAATATTAATGATGTATTATTATTGGACAACTAGAGACTTTCCACAATAACACACGCATAAGTTTCCTTATTGCCTCCTTCATATCTTTATTCCGGAAGTTGTAGATCACAGGGTTAAAGAATGGAGTTGCCAAAGCATAAAACAAGGTCACAAATTTTTGCATCCCATGGTAGTCCCCAGAACCTGGGCTAACATACATTACCATAACTGAACCATAGAACAGAGACACCACAGCAAGGTGGGAGGCGCAAGTTGAGAAAGCCTTATGCCTTCCTAAGCCTGTGGGCATCCGTAGCACTGTACTTAAGATGCAACAATAAGTCCCAAGGATGTACAGGAAGGTAAGAAAGATGATGAGAGAGCTAATAATACCACAAATCAGAGTAATTTCAGCTACTGGAGCACAAGACAGTGCCAGCAAAGGTGCCAGGTCACAGAGAAAATGGTCAATAGTGTTTGGACCACAGAAAGGTATCTGAGATATTAGGGTCAAAGGGATCAGTAACCAGACAAAGCCACCTACCCAGCAGAAGATCACCAACTGGGCACAGAGGTAATGGGTCATTATGGTGGGATAATGCAAAGGTCTACAAATGGCAAGAAATCGATCAAAAGACATCACTGACAGAAATAAGCCTTCAGCAGCACACATGGAGAAGAAAAAGTAGAACTGGAGCAGACAGCCAGCATAGGAGATGCTCTTGGTCTGGGAGATGAGATTGGCCAACATTTTGGGCACATCAGAACTAACATAGCAGATCTCCAGGAAGGAGAAATTGGCCAGGAAGATGTACATGGGCGTGTGGAGCTTCTGGCTTGAACACACAGCACAGATGATGGTTGTGTTCCCCAGGAGGGTCAGGAGGTAGATGAGGGAGAAGGCCACAAAGAGGAAGATCTGGATCTCCCTGTGGGAGGGGAAGCCCAGGAGGATGAACTCACTCACAGATCCAGAGATATTAGTTGTCAGCAAAGTCCTCATTGGCCTGACCTGTGGAGGTGACAGAAATAGTAAGAACCACAGAAATATATACACTAGTTTTCTTCTTCCTGGTGAAGAGAAGAAAATTGTTTATTTTCCTCAGTTTGGCTTTGTGATATTGCTACCTTCCCATTAGAAGAATGAACTGGTCTTTCCTCTTTATCTCCTTCCCTAGTCTAGTCTATTCAATAGACAGTAATGCATTAGTATTGCCAGGCACTGTATTAAAAGATAGGGAAAGAAGAATTAATAAAGTAAATAGCCTATGATCTTATGGAGCCTCCAACAAATACCTTTTGTCCAAAGCAACTTTAAGCGGTACATTGGTGGCTCCAGAATTTCTATATAGAGGAAGGTTAGTAGCTTACATTTGGGAGACATTTTAGGAGATTTACCTTGAAACTTCATTTGCATCATGAGGATATTGTTTTTACTTAGATTGTATGTTTGTTTGTGGCAACTTCAAAGGAAGCTGATATAGATATGGAGTAGATGGACGTGAAGGATCTCAGGGAATTTCACCCTAAAATATGACTCTGTGATACAAGGAGAGTGTCCCAAAAGTTGTACCTAAAGTCACCATACATAGGGAAACTGGGAAATTGAAGCTAAACGTACCTTTATTTACAAAATATTCATTGCAAAATTTTACAAAATATTCACAAGATAATTTCTATGTGTTACTCAAATCTTTGTAAAATTTTGTGATGAATATTTTGTAGAGAAAGGTACATTTAGCCATAATTTCCAATTGTCCCTAGGTTTGGACACTTTAAAGAGATTCTAGGAACACTCTCTAAAGTATTTTGAATTATAGGCCATTAGAGATTAACAGGCCACAGAAGAGGCTTATCTTCTTTCTTCATATAAAAAGAGACCCATCAAAAAGAACAACTGATTTGCTTTCTCCTCCCTGTTTCTTCATTATTCCAAAAAAGAAGATCAAGAATGCAAACCAATCTAAGCCAAAGCACTTTAAATACAATACCTGTCGCTCATGTTAATTTAATTTCCAAAGAGAATCAATAATAAATCGGTTTCTCTCTCATCCATTCTCCCAAGTATCTATTCATCCTCCCTAGTATCCATTTATTTATATTCCTTATCTCCCTCTCCCCTATAAAACCAAGGTATATAAATTTCTGTACCCCATTGGGATATTAGGTAATTACTCTGTGATTGTCCCTGTGTACATGTTTTAAAAATCTCTTTCTCTTATCTATCTGCTTTATTGTGAGTTGATCTTACAGTATAACTTCCAGGGAAAGGGAAGCTCTCCCTCAACTCTGCATCAGTAGGAACTCCTGAACGTAGAGTCTGAAAAATACCTCAAAGACCACTCTAAGAATTTACAACAACAATGCTTTCTATTGAGTCACAAGTCTTAGGCTGTGTTACAACAACAATATTATCAAAGAGCTTTTCCCACTATCCTGTCATTTAGGAATATAATCATTTTGAAGATGATCTACAAACACAAAATGACAATTTGACCCAAAAAAGTCCGTAATTTCATGTCTAATAAGGCTTACATAATAAGAAAACTGTTTGTAAAGGAAAATAATTATGAATAGTTATGCTCCTTTTTCATATCACTGCACAAACAAAATGATCATAGACCAGAGATTACTGCTCCTCATGCCCATACCCACATATCCTAAATGCAGCCCAGGGTATGAAGTGTCAGCTCCGAGCTGACACTTTTCCTCACAAAGGTTACTTTGTACTCAGAAAAAGAATGTTCCACAAATGTCTCCACTCTTCATTACTTATCCCTTCCAGACTCTGATGCCCTCTCTCCTGAGATCTCAAGCCCAGGAGCAAAGCGGGCAATTAAAATGCATCATACAGACTTGAGTGTGTTTCCTATTCACAAATTACTATATTGGAGATATAAAAGCTACATGAATGTCCATTCTTATGTGCATGCATACACACACACAAGATTGTTAACACAATATTGTTCCTTGCAGAGTTCCCTCTCCCAATCTTAAGAAATTATCCTTTAGCTAACAAAGATTTTCTGATGTAAGATCCACCATTACCTTCAAATGTTATCAAGCTTGGAAAACTTGACCCAGAGTTTCCTATTCATGTTGCCCAAATTGCAGTTTAAAGAGCTTATCCACTAAATCAAGATAGATCCTTTTCCCAGATATCCACAGAGCTACCCAGCTCCATTCCTCACAAACACTGTATCTCCAGGTGTAGATCCAACAGGATAAACATCAGTCAACAAAGAAGTTAAGACATCCATCCATTTTCTCTTTTTCAAGTGTAGATTACTTTTCTAAGACCCCACTGCAATTAGGTGTGGTCAGAGAACTGAGGTCCAATCTAAAGAATGTAGTTAAAACTGTTAGGCAACACTTCAGACTTTGCCTATGCAAGGGCCTCAATGATTTATGAGCACCGTGATGTCAGAAGACATTTATTGAAGGTGGTGAAGAGAAATATTGAGAGGACCCCATTCTAGACTCACCACTTAAAGAAGCTGTCCATCAGGCACCCTTATTTGAATTTTAAAAGAGCAACTAATAAACTTCTTTCAGGTTTGACCTGTTCTGTTTTTTGTTCTTTTTGTTGTTGCTGCTGTTTGTTTGGTTTTGGTTGTTTGGAGAAGAATAATGTAGCCAACTGAACCCAATATTTCTATTTTGATAAATGTATAAAACAGTCTTGAAACAGCCCTCAGAAAGGTAAAGGGTTACAAGGTGAGAACCAGTGTAAGGACCCCAAAACACTGCAAAGGAACAGGCTCAGCTGAAGTAACGATAATAATCAGCCACTGTCCTCTCCTTTGCTTAATACTTAGTCACTGTGCCCTTGTTTGCTTCTCTATAATTGCTACTCTAGAGAACACAGGTGGTGGCTGTAAAGATTTTTAAATTTTCTCCCTAATAACATCACCTCTTCAGAACCTAGGGATAGTTTTTGAGATATTTTCAGGTTCTGCATTCCAGTGGATTGACGGACTCACACAGATCAAGAAACTGACTCGACTCTCCTTGATTGAGCTGCATTCCAGTAGATGGGCTGACCCACCCAGACCAAGAAACTGACTCAACTTACCTTGGTAAAGCTGCATTCCAGTGGATCAACTGGCCCACTCAGACTGCAGCCCACACCAAAGGACTGATGGTTCTGCCCCCAAACCAGCCAATTAGTAGACCCTGATTGCCTAATCCTCTGCCCACCAAACTGTCTTTAAAAATGATAGACCAAATTATCAAAAAGGCAGATTTGAGAAATTTCTCCTGTCTCCCTGCTTAGTGCCATGTGGAATAAACTCTTTCTCTGCTGTGAAATGTGCTGTGGATATTGGCTTCCTCTTGGGCAGTGGGCAGATGAACCTAGCTGGGAATGACTATATCAGCACATAATTTGGTGGTTTATTCCCCTTGAAGATCTAATTGTAAAATAATAGGAAGAAATTAAAGAAATAATTTTCATAGACATAGACCATTTACCAGGAAGGAATAGAAAGTGAATGTTAGTGAATAAATTTACTACTAGATCACCATTATGATTTATTTGGATATGTTTTATCCATGTCTAATCATTCTTCCTTTAGCTTGAGCCAAAACCTGTGGAGCAAAAATGAGAAAAACCTTAAGCAGTAAGAAGTAGTGTAGTTTTTTGGGTTTTTTAATACAAAGGTTTACAGAGACCTGAGGACCTTGAATTAAATGGACAGAGCTACAGTACAGAAAGATTTAGCAAGAACTATTTATACCATCACCATTCAATTAACAGCAGTGAGAAAAAAACAGCTGTATGGCCAATTGCTCTAAAGTTGTATCAAGCTCAAATTCAGAAGTTCTTAAATCCTGAAAGGGTAACTAGAGTAAAATTTTCTTTACAGGTAACCCTGGAAAATAAAAAGTTATAACTGAAGTTTAATTAAAATGTAGGATATCATTATTAGTTGTTTATATGGTTAATAGAATTCAGCTATTAATTCATCCGGTCCTAGGCTTTTTCTTTTGAGATTTTTGATTATCAAATGTAGCTACTCATTATTGGTCTATTCAGGATTTTTATTTCTCCCTGGCTCAATCTTGGGAGATTGCATGTTTCCAGAAATTTAATTTTTTTTTTTGAGACAGAGTCTCACTATGTTGCCTTTGGTAGAGTGCTGTGATGTCACAGCTCACAGCAACCTCAAATTCTTGGGCTTAAATGATTCTCTTGACTCAGCCTCCAGAGTAGCTGGAACTAAAGGTGCTCACCACAACACCCGGCAATTTTTTTGTTGTAGTTGTCATTGTTGTTTAGCAGGCCTAAACAATTGGGGATTTTAGAAATGGGAATTTAGCCATTTCCTCTGGGTTTTCTCACTCATGAACATTTAGATATTTATAATAGTCTCTAATAATCTTTTGTATTTCTATGGTATCAGTTATGATCTTTTTTTATTTCTGATTTTATCTTTAGAAGAACCAACTTTTCATTTGTAGTATTTCTTGGCCTCTATTTAGTTCTGCTATGATTTTTGTAGTTTCTTTTCTTTTACCAACTTCGAGTTTGGTTTGATTTTTCTAGTTCCTTAAGGAACAACATTAGCTCACTAATTTGTGATTTTTCTACTTTTTTGATGAGGTATTTAATGCTATTAACTTTTCTCTCAACATGGCTTTTATTGTATCTCAGAGCTTTTGGCATGTTGTGTTTCTATTTTTAATCATTTCAAAAATGTATTTAATTTTCATCTTAATTTCATCTTTGACCCAAAGATTATTTTCTTTAATTTCTGGTATATAGTTTCTTAAATTCATCTTTGTATTTACTTTTAGTTTTGTGATCTGAGCAGATGCTTGATGAATTCAATTTCTTAAATTTATTGAGGCTTGTTTTGTGGCCTAACATACGGAGAATCTATCTAGGAGAATGTTCATGTGCTAATGAGAATATATATTCCGCAGTTGTTCTGTAAATATCTGTTAGGTCTATTTTGTCTAATGTCCAATTTAAGTCCAGTGTTTCTTTATTGATATTCAGTTTTGACAAGCAGTCTAGCCCTGTGAGTAGGGTGTTGAAGTTCCTCACTGTTACTGTATTTCTGTCTATTTCTTTCTTTAGGTCTAGTTAATATTTGTCTTGGGAATCTGGGAGTTCCTGAGTTACATGCCTATATATTTAGGATTATTATATACCCTTTCTGAATTGATACCTTTATGATTATACATGTATAATGACCTTCTTGTCTTTTTTCCTGTTTTTGATTTAAAGTCCATTTTGTCTGACATAAGTATAGTTATTCCTTCTCACTTTGAGTTTCTATTTGCATATTACCCATGGAACTCTTATCACATCTTATAAATCATACATTTGTGGGAAAACTTTTACATTCTAATTTATCCTAACATATGCCTTTTTGACTGCTTTTGACTATATCCTAACATATGCCTTTTTGACTGCTTAACTATAAACTTCGCAATTTTTCCTGGCTTATAAAAGCTCTATGACATTTAACTCACACTTTATCATACATTCTATGCAAAATAGAAAAACACAGCCCCTGAGGAAATAGAATTACAGAGCTTACAGTAATGTAATGTAATTAAGTTATTATTATTATTTTTTGTTTTAATTGAGACATAATTGTACATATTTATGGGGCATAATGTAATGTTTTGATATATGTACATATTGAGTGAAGATCAAATCAGGGTAATCAGTGTATCTCAAACATTCATTAGTTCTTTGTAGTGAGAACATTTAAAAACTTCTCTCTTAGCTATTTTGAAATATTTAATACATTATTGCTAACTACAGTCACTCTGGTGTTCAGATACCAAATATGTGATAGAGGCTTTAAGGATTTTCCTTTTGTTTAGGGTCTACAGTAAATGAAAGACCCATAATTTTAGTTTAGGTATACACAATTAAGAAGAAAGATATGGTTCTAATAGAATGTCTACCCAACTGAAATTCCACACCATTAATCATTCCTAAATTCTGACAACATTAATATAAACAGAGATTTCTTGCCATAACTTTGTAAGATTTTGAGATGTTGGCAGTATTTTCCAAGGGAAAATCAAAAATCTCAAGAGATTCCAACACTATAATTAACTGGATAGCTTTCAATACACTTGAGGAGAGAAGGAGCTAAATTGAGGCATCAAACAAACAGCATAGAATCTCAACTTAAGGATGGCAAATTTTCAAACATGAAAATCTTGTCATATCACCCACTTACATTTAATCCTTAAATATTTCCTTCTTACCTAAAGAAGCAAGTCCAACCTCCTCAACATCAAAATTTCTACATTTCTAACTTCACCCCCTTTTCAGGACACCCACACTTCACTCTACACCCAGTCATGCATTAGCTTAGTACTAGGTGCTCCTCTTCTATGTGGAACATCCTTTTCTACCACCCTCCCAGCCGCCTATCTTGAAAACTTCATGATTCAAGACTAAGCTGAGGCCAGGTGTGGTGGCTTGTGCCTGTAGTCCTAACACTCTGGGAGGCTGAGGTGGAAGCATTGCTTGAGCTCAGAAGTTTGACACCAGCCTGAGCAAGAGCAAGACCCATTCAGGCACTGTGGTATGCACCTGTAATACCAGCTATTCAAGAGGCTGAGGCAAGAGGATCACTTGAACCCAAGAGTTTGAGGTTGCTGTGAGCTAGGCTAATGCCACAGTACTCTAGCCTGGGGAACAGAGTGAGACTCTGTCTCAAAAAAAAGACTAACTCAAATATCAGCTATTCCAAAGCTTCTCTGTGAAACATTCTCTAACATTTCACACACACACTCCCCAATCCTGTACTTATTCAAGGGTACAAGTGAATCTTTCTAAAAGTAGGATATAAAGGTTATAACACAATAACTAAGAAAATGACATAAAGGCTCTATTAACCAGTTTCATGAAAATATTTCAAATTGTATATGAAAACACCACACTGTACCCCATGATTGCATTAATGTACACAGCTATCATTTAATAAAGAAAAGAAAAAAAAAACCTGTACTTAGTTACAGCACTTCTCTGTGTTCCTGCGGTAATTTATGCTTTCCTCTGAATTGTTAACACATATGTCCCTCCATAAGCCAAGAGTTCCTCAGGAAAAAGAAACAGTATCTTATACATTTTTGAGTCACCAGTACCAAGCATACAGCTTGGTACATGACTAGATTTTAAGAAGCCTGAAGCCAGGACCCAGAGTTCCATGTTTAAGACTACATTTCCACTGGCTTATAGACCACCATGAACAAGACTGAAAGAAGGCCACAGACCTCTGCCAACTCTTAACAAAGCTCACTTTCTCTCCCTCTCTCTCAGCCCTTGCGGGCTCCCATGCCAATCTGCTGTGGAGGGCAACAACACTGATTCCATTGTGCCACTTTTCCTAAGATCTCCCTAATCCAACTTCATGGGAAGTAGAAAGAGGCTATTTCTCTGCTTTTATCCCTCCCTGCCCCCTCTCTAAAAGCCATGTTTTAAAGTTCAATTTTTCTTTGGAGGAAAAGGACAGAGGTGAAGGGAGAGAGAATAAAGAAAACACAATAAGACACTAATCCAAAGTCATTATCTTATGAGAGCCTAATTCAACCCACTCTCACCCCCTCCCATTACAAAGTCCTGTGTAAGACTTAGAGCTGCACTGTCTAATGTTGTAACTACTAGTTACATATGACTACTGAGCACTCAAAATGTGGCCAGTCCAAATTAGCATGAGTTTTAAGTAAAAAATTAACAAAAATCAGAACTTAAGAATGCAAAGTATCTTGTTAATAATTTCTTATTAATTACATGTTTCAATAATAATACATTTGCTATACTGGGAAAATAGATTATTCAGATTAATTTTATTGTTTTTCTTTAATATTTTATGTAATATCTAGAAGATTTTAAATGATGGATGTTATTTGCATTTGTGATCCTCCTTATATTTCTACTAAATCCTTTTATGCCCTCATATGTCTTTATAATAGAGTCAGAAAAGCTCTCCTCCCCCTAAGCTCAGGCACATGGAAGCTGTTGCTTACAGTGAAAGAGGCTTTTGACCCAAGACTGCTCAGCAAGATGGCATTTCAGAGCTTCAGTAGAGACTCTCCCTGTTAGAGCTGGAGTGGCCAAACTGACAAGCCTCAGAGAAAATTTGTTGCTGTACTAAGAATTAGCACACTCCAGGTGAACCCAATCTCACACACCCTCCCAGAACCCAAAAGGATCCCTTTCTTTAATTTGACCTCTGGTAACATTGCCGGTCCTAATAATTGTGTGTACTGGGATATGAGAAACTCTCTGGAATGGAAGTCTGCCTTCTGAAGAAGCAGGTGGCATCCTCCTTGAGGCCTTCTTGTGTTATCAAAAAGCAAAGGGTCACCATGGAGGACAGAACACTGCTGGAAGTGGGGAGTGGAGAAGCATTTCTGGTTTGCAGGGAAGACCTCACCTTGTCCACCAAGCTTACCTGCCCCAAGGGCAGCTATTTGTTTGAGCAGAGAAAATGGAATTCAGTGGAGAAAGGGTTGAAATTTTTCAGGAAGGATTCTCTCACCTTATCCTGTAGTAAGAGTAAAGCCTCCTCTTCTGGGATTCTTTCCTCCACAGTGGCCTCTACCCTCTGTCACATGTATGAGTGGCACCCTTGTTATTAATTATCACAGGATAATTAATCACCTTAGGATGGTACAGGAAATGTCTCCCCAAAGTACACTACTTTCTCTCCATTTTTCCTCTAAGGCCTTATTGTATTTTATAATATCCTCTCCTATAGTCTGGCTTGGGGATTTCAGTTCTCTATGACATCGTTTCATATTCTCTTAATGCCTGAAAGAACAAGTTCCTTCTCCATTTTCTCTCTCAAAATAAAAGCAACCCACCATCTCTACTATTTCTGTGCTTCCCTTTCCCTCCCTTTATAGCAGGAAAATTGAAGAGGGACATACAGTCTTACTAAAGGGAACTCCACCTTCTGACCAAGGTTTGGCATACAGAGCAGAAGGAAGAAGAGGAAGGGGAGATTTCTATCTGAATACCAGGATCTTCTTTTCTAGAGGATATGAGCTATTGAGAATACTTTTACCAAAAATATTAGCGCACCCCAACCATAAAAGATACAAATATAAACTTCAATAAATTTTCAACAGGCAAGATTCTGATGAAGAATAAGAATCAAACCTATGCTTGCCTTCCATTTAAGGAATTCTCCTATAGAAGCATTTATTCTAGATCTAGTACCTATTGTTACTTTTAAGTATTTTTTAATAACAGAACTCAGAAGGAATTTTAACTCATCAAGATGTCTCTCACTCAGAGATAATTTTTAAACTTTACCCATCACTTTCTTCAGAGCATCCTTCATCTCCTTATTCCTGAGGCTATAAATCAGAGGGTTTAAAAGTGGAGTCACAATGGAGTAAAACATGGTCACAAATTTCTGCAGCCCAGGCTGATTGGCTGCTCCTGGGCTCACATACATCACTATGACTGAGCCATAAAATAGAGACACTACTATCAGGTGGGAGGCACATGTTGAGAAAGCTTTTTTCCTGCCTGAGCCTTTGGGAACCTGAACCACAGCCCGAAGGACCAGAGTGTAGGACACAAGGATATAAAACAATGTTATGAGCAATATCACAGCACTGAAAGTGCTACAAGTCAAAGTTGTTTTGGGCACGGGGACACATGATATAGCCAGCATTGCCCCCAGATCACACAGGTAGTGATCAATGACATTCGAACCACAAAATGGAACTTGGGAGACAAGAGTGGCTGGTGTTACTAACCAGAGGAAGCCACCCACCCAGCAGGCAGACACGAGGGTTCCACACACTTTCCTGGTCATTATAGTAGAATAGTGCAGTGGACGGCAGATGGCAACATACCTATCAAATGCCATGAGGGCCAAGAAGAACAGTTCTGTGGCACAAAGAGAGAGGAAGATGTAGAACTGTAGAATGCAGCCATGATAGGAGATGGTTTTAGTCTTGGAGAGGAAGTTGAACAACATGTTGGGTACATTGGAATTGATGTAGCTGATCTCCAGGAAAGAGAAGTTGGCTAATAAAGTATACATGGGGGTATGGAGTTGCTGGTCCAACCACACAGCACAGATAATAGCACTGTTGCCCAACAAAGTTAAGATGTAGATGATGGAGAACAAAATAAAAAGGAGAATTTCTACTTCTTGGCTACACAGGAAACCCAGGAGGATGAATTCATGAATGGTAGTAGAGACATTATTGTTATGTAAAATATACATTTCCCTTTAACCTATGATATGTACAGACATAATAAGAACTATTAATGCATATTTAAAATCTCCTGTTTTATTCAGCTCTCCATAAAACCTCCATTTCTCAATGAAAGTAGATGGTATTATATGTAGAAAATAAAATGGAAGATTAACATTTGGTCAATCTAGAGAATGTTTATCAAAGCACAGTTGGAAGGCAAATAGAAGAATACCATTGGACATTTTACTTTAAATATTTCCTCTAGAGCATTTTTTCTCCTTTGTTAGCCTATAAGGAAAAAAAAGAGAGAGAAATCAATCACATTGTAATTGGTCATCTTTATTTAATTTAAGTATAGCAAATAACCCTAAGAAAGGTATTTATGCTCTTGAACTGGGCTTCAATTATTTCATTACTTATACAATCATTTCAGTCAGAATCACAAGATTCATAAGTCCTCATTATTTATCTGTACTACTGTAGACAATTGGTAGGTTACAATAATAATATGCATTCTTAAATAAATTAGTTCATTCATTCATTCACTCACTTTCATTTAAAACTCATCCCCAGATGATTCTAGCCAGAAAGACACCTGGTTTGAGAGAATTACTATTATACTTCACAAGCACCAGAGAAGTTCAAACTCAGAGAGATTGTTTCAGAAGATTTGATTTCGGATTAATATGAAGGTACAAATATTTAGTTTACATTGTTTTTAATTCTAAGGTAAAGTTCAAGTTGTAGTTGAGCCCTTCATCCGTGGGGTGTGCTGAACACCCTCATCTTGTGCACATTAGTTGAAATCCCACCAATTGACTGCTCTCCTCCTGCCAATTGCCTTTTCTTCTCCCCACCCCCTCACCTTGCTAGATTATACTTGTGTTTTTTCTTTTGTGTGGGCATGCAGTTGTTTGTATATTGATTTCATATTAGTATGGACTACATTAGATACTTTTCTTTCCATCCTTACAATACTTTACTAAGAAGTAAAGTATTACCAGCTCCATCCAGGTAAATGTAAGATGTGAAGCTTTGGATTGACAATAATGTCCATTCATTATTGAAATATTCTGGCTATACTACTAAATTAGAAGCCCAAGTCTAGAAAATAAAAAAGAGACAATAAATAACTAGACATCAATTCAGCAATTCCCTATCTAAATTAAGAAAGCATACGTTTTAGAAACATTTGAATCAAATTAGTTTAACTTAATTCAAATTATCTTCTGTGTAATCTTTTTTATGTACATTCCCTTCAGCCTTTTAGGCCGATTTGCAAATATGCCAGTTTACTATTTTATGGATTAGTTAGAACAGGTTTTTTACTCATCTGTTTTTCCCAAGTATTTACATTATTTTCCCTCAGTTTTCCCTTTAAATATATAGAGTTTAGTGAACAAAATGAAGGACTTTACATCTTAATGATTTTAAAGTGGAAAGTCTAAGAATTATCATTATGACTCAATAGCAAAAAGAAGGAGAAAGAGAGAAGAGGGAGGGAGGGAGAGAGAGAGAGAAAACACCAAGTCCAATTTAAAAATGGTCAAAGTACCCTCAAATTAACCTAAACAATAAAAAAAACTTTAAAAATGGTCAAAGAACTTAAACCACACATTTCTCAAAGAAGACATACACATGGCCAACAGACACATAAAAAGATTCTCAATGTTGCTAATCCGGGAAATGCAAATTAAAACTGCAATCAGGTATCATCTCATACTTGTCAAGAGGAATATTAAAAAAAAGAAAAACATAGGAGCAGGACCTGTTGGCTCAGTGAGTAGGGCGCTGGCCCCATATACCAAGGGTGGCGGGTTCAAACCTGGCCCCGGCCAAACTGCAACACAAAAATAGCCAGGCGTTGTGACAGGCGCCTGTAGTCCCAGCTACTCAGGAGGCTGAAGCAAGAGAATCACCTAAGCCCAGGAGTTGGAGGTTGCTGTGAGCTGTGTGACAACACAGCACTCTACTGAGGGCGATAAAATGAGACTCTGTCTCTACACAAAAAGAAAAAAAGATAATAAGTGCTGGCAAGAATGTGGAAAAATTGGAACCTTTGTACACTATTGGTGAACATGTAGAATGATAAAGCCACTATGGAAAATAGTATGAAGATTCCTCCAAAAACTAAAAATAGAACTACCATATGATTCAGCAATTCCATTTCTGGGTGTATATCCAAAAGAATTGAAATCAAGGTCTTGAAGTGATATGACACTCCTGTGTCACAGCCAGGATCTGAAAACAACTTAAATGTCAATCACAAATGAGCAGCTAAAGAAAATGTGGTCTATACACTTTATACAGTGGAATATTATTCAGCCCATCAATTGCTGCAACATGGATGAACCTGGAGGAAAACTGCTAGGCAAAATTAGCCAGTCACAGAAGGACAAACACTGCATGATTATTAGGTACATAATACAGTCCAAATAGAAACAGAAAGTAAAATGGTGGTTGCCACTTTATAATATAGTCAAAATGAAAGCCAAGTAGTATAGTGCTTGTACGGAGGGAAGAGGAGTTGCTGTCTGGTGAGTATAAAGTTTCAGCTATATGAGATAAGTAAGTTCTACAGATCTGCTGTACAACAAGGTGCCATACACAGTACTAACAATACCATATCCATGCACTCAAACATTAAGAGGGTAGAGTTCATGCTAAGTGTTCTCACCACAGTACCAAAAACAAGTATAGCAATGCTCACAAAAGAAAATTCACACTAACAGAAGAATTTTAAAGTATAATTTGATTTGGATAAAAAGAACTAATAAAGCAATTATGATGAAAGTTACACATAAGTGATTTAGTCTGGTTCATAATAATTTGGGGTTTTTTGCTTGTTTGTTTTAAGACAGAGTCTTACTATGTCACCCTCAGCAGAGTGCCGTGGCATCACAGTTCACAGTAACCTCAAACTCTTGGGCTTAAGCAATTCTCTTGCCTCAGCCTCCCAAATAGCTGGGACTACAGGCACCTGCCACAACACCCAGCTATTTTTTGGTTGCAGTTGTCATTGTTGTTTAGCAGGTGTGAGCCGGGCTCCAACCCACCAGCCTGGGTGTATGTGGATGGCGCCCTACTCACTGAGCTATGGGCACCACCAATTTTGGCATTTTTATTCACATGACAAAATTGTAAATATTTTAAGTAGCCATAGAAAAAAATGATCAAGAAATTAATTTGAGTTTAAGAAATTGAAAATAATTTCTTATCAAGAAAAAATAAATATACAAAAAATAATAAAGGGTCAATTTTACCACAATTAAAATTTTTTTCTTAAATTTTTTAAAGAATGAGTGATCAGGGCAGTGCCTGTGGCTCAAAGGAGTAGGTCGCTGACCCCATACGCCAGAGGTGGCAGGTTGAAACCCAGTCCCAGCCAAAAAAAAAAAAGAATGAGTGATCAGAATTTACAAAGGGCTAGAATGGGAGCCTAGCCCTGTTAGTCATGATCTTTATAACCTAGGATAACCCTCTATCTCGAAGTTTCAGTTGTTCTATCTGAAAAATCAGGTAACTATCAATACCTACCTGTGGAGCTAACAAAGCATAAATACAACCATGATTTTAAAGAACTCAGGAGAGTACCTAATATAAAATACATTTTTACTGTGTGTAGACTAGTTTGCCTTCATAATTACCATAGCAAAATATAATGTTTCTTCTCCAAAAGTATTTGTTTGAAAATAAAAGGAGCATAATCCATTTCAAGATACACTCTAACACCTGGGTATTGAATTTCATGAACTATAGGACTGTAATGCATTTCAAGTTTTTTTATATTAAGAATTGATAATTTGGGGCGGCGCCTGTGGCTCAAAAAGTTAGGGTGCTGGCCCCATATGCCAGAGGTGGCAGGTTCAAACCCAGCCTCGGTCAAAAAAAAAAAAAAAAAAAAGAACTGGTAATTTATAGTTGAAAAAGTACAAATGGCAAGGTGATTTAGAGTGGATGGGACACAATTTGAAGTGCCCATAGAAGGGAACTATGAAACCTAAAGTTATCAAATGGAAGCTCTGTTATTGGAAGGATAACAACCTGATCAAGGGAAATATTAAAATCATAAGACCTGTCAATGAGGACTCAGTTCTTCATATCGCAAGTGACTAAAACTCACTTAGATATTTTTAGCAGAAAATAAAACCTAAAGTTTGAGATGTGAAAACTTTCAGCAAGATAGATTGCCTAGCATATCAGGAATATCTCAGAGAGTAATGTCCATTCTCATGGTAATTTCTTCAGAGTAAATTCACAGGGTAGTACACTACATGGAGTGAAATGCTCAGTTAAGTGACTCCCTCAAGACATCTATGTATTAGTCATCTGTTGTGTCAAAGATTGAGTAAAATAGGGGGAAGGGTTCATTAACACTCACCGTGGTGGATATATCCAACCTCCAGTGGAATCCAAGGGTTCTATCTGCAAGATAAAGTGTAAATTTCTAGCATTCCACCCTTTCTGGCTTTGACAGGTTTGTTATTTAAGGAGAATATATCTCCTTTGTTATAATTACTCCCTTTCTTTCACTGCATTTGTTTCCTCTTGAGGACTCACAAGAAAGGAACAATGAGAGACACCCTGATTGTCCTCTAGAGCATATAGACTTTTTTTTTTAAGTGAGCCCTGAGAAAGATGTATATTCTCTGGAAACCCTGAAATGTATATTATCTGATGCCATCTCAGACATCTCCAGGAATATTCTGACCCTAAAAAGCTTCAGTTTATTCCTTTTGGAAGCTTCTTTGAGAATTATTGTTTCAGATAAGAACAGACACTTGGCCAGACTAATTTTCCTCTTAGAATCACCAACTTCAAAGTAACTGTCTTTTTAATTGTCACAGCAAATAAGTTATAGAGATAAAGACAATGAAAAAGATAGTCACGTATTCTATAACTAGTGCCCTTCTATCTTCCTTTTCCTGATCCCTTGGTGGTTATCTTGTGGCTGTTGATTTTCAGAGCAAAATAAGCATAACTGCTTCCATTATTTTGTTTTTATTTTTTGTTTGTTTTTCATTTTAGTATTTAGAATAATGAGTGATGACTATGGCCAAATCTAGAAATGGGCATGCCTTTTTTTTTTCCTCCCCCACAAGACAGCACATTTATTTGTAAACTAGTAACTTCAGAATCATCTCCAGGACTCAAAATCTATGGGCCAGGGTAGACACCCTAAGTAAACAGGTGAGGCATTCATCATTGTTCACTTATTAAGGAAAATTTTAAATTAACTGATTATGATTATGTATATGACTGTTTTTCCACATTTCTCTACAAAAAATCACTTGGGGTACTCTGTAAACACAACTTCCCTGGAACTTAATCCCTTTAATTAATTCCATGGGTATGGGGTTGGCCTATAATTTGGGAACTTTCATTTTCACAAATGCCTCTTGATTATCAAGTCCAAGAATATCTGGGAAACACTGATCTAGAACACTACTCTCAGTTTCCTTTTCAGCTTTTGAGTCTTGAACTACTGGTCACTCTAGAACGTCCCACCGAAAAGTCTTATCCAGTCAAGTTTTACAAAGGAAAACTAAGCCCTTTTCACCCTTTGGTTTGATAAAGTCTCCTCAAAAATATCACAGATCCTTTTATTTTGGCTGTGTCCATTTCTGAACTAGCCCTTGTAGATCACATTTTTCTTGAAATGTCTATCTTCTGTTAGTTGTGACACTATAATTTAATAAAATCACCTTTTCTAGAATTGACTTCTTATTAAAAGACTGTCACATTGCTTCTTTCTTGCTCTCTTTTCTCCCAAAACTTGTTAAGAAGTGACTCAATATTCTTGTCTTTCTACCTTAAATGTCATACTGACCACCTCTTGCATGCCAGCCTGGATCTCATTGTTTTAACTGGTCCAACTCTCTTTGATGTCCCAGTCAAGTTAATATCTCCTTCTTCCAAGGTCATTATCTTCAAAACATAATTGATGATGTAGGGGATGGAAAAAATCATGGATGATGCCTCATCCTCCTGACTTCACTGTTGACCTTCAGTCAGAGCTTCAGGTTGTAAGGATCAGGGATTTTCTCTTTGGGCATGAATGGGCTGACCTGGCGTGAGACAGCAAAGCCCTTGGCCAGGATCCAGGGAAGTCTCTCCTCTTTGCAGTCAGCCTCATAGCCCAAGGCTTGGCCTCCCAGAGAGCATGGCCATGTTTGCTCATCCAGCTCTAACTCCAGATTGACTGTCAGCAGGCGTAAGGATTAGTGAGACCTTGGGGTGTAGGCAGTGGAAGAACTCAGGAAAAGACCAGAACTGTGTATCTCCTTGGTGTGGTCCACATAGTTCTCCCCTACCTTGCCTCCCACAGATGATGTTCTTCCCCCTCTCCCAGAAGTGGAGTAGCTGCTTGGGCACCTCCCTGGCTTCAGCCAGTTGCCCTCCTGGCTCACCCTGCTTGATGACAAAGAATGCAAATCAATTCAGACAACTTTTCTTTAGCTCTCCTTGTTTTACATTCTTCAAGGGCAGTTTATCATTATTTGAGGTATCACAGAGCCTACATATTGCTACATATGTTATGTCCTGAACAACTTCAGGGAGTGCCACTCACACAGAGTAGTAGCATTAATAGTGTGAATGGGGCAGGGCCTGTGGCTCAAGGAGTAGGGCGCCAGCCCATATACCAGAGGTGGTGGGTTCAAACCTGGCCCTGGCCAAAAAAAAAAAAAAAAAAAAGATCTCCCAGTAACAGTGTGAATGACATTTTCCCAGAGTTTCCCAACACACAATTTGTCCAATTGTATACAGCAGCCCAAGGGCAACAAAAAGAGAGATAGAAAGATTCCCTGAATGTTAAAAAGCAGAGATCTCTATATGACCTAGTTTCCCTAGGGTTTTCAGAACTAGCCCTAGATCATCCCAAAACACAGCACTTCAGCCAACTTTGACCATTGCCATAGAAAAAGCACATTTTATTTCTAGTAACACTTCCATTGAGAGAATAGCTAAAGAGTAAGGCTGAATTATGTAACATCTTCACAAAGCTGGACATTGGTCAGAGTTCATCTTCACATAGGTGGACATTGGTCAGAGCACTCATCAATGAATGTTTCTAAAAATATTATTTTAGTGGGATACCTATAGATCTTATGTAATGACATACAGAATTATTTCAGTACTACCATTGTATTGATAGTATTATACAGAATAGTTTCACTATTTTGAAATGTACATAGTGCTACTATTCCTAAAAATTCCATTTATTTATTTCTTGATATCTTTTATCAGAATTTTGTAGTTTTCCTCAGATAGACCTTATACATATTTCAGTGGTTCTCAACCTTCCTAATGCTGCGGCCCTTTAATATAGTTCCTGTGGGTTGCAACCTACAGGTTGAGAACTGCTGACAGATTTAGTTAGATTTATACATAAGCATTTCATTTGCAGAGGAGAAATGTGAAAGTAAATTATAATGTATTTTTTATTTCAAATTCCACTTGTTCATTATTGGTATAAAGGAAAGCAATTGATGCTTGTATGTTAACCTTGTGTCCTACAGCATTGGCATAATCACTTATGAGTTCCAGGAATATCTTCGTCAATTTATTTGCATTTTCTACATAGACAATTATGTCATCTATGAACAAAGTTTTATTTCTTCCTTCCTGATCTATATGCCTTTATTTCCTTTCTTTGTCTTACTACGCCATCTAGAACTTTACAGTTTGATGCTGAAAAACTGTGGTGAGAAAGTGGACATCCTTCCCTTGTTCAAGTTTCTCACTATCAAATATGATCTTAGCCATATGTTTTTTGTTGATGTTTTCTAGCAAGTTGTAGAAGTCCTGTGTTATTCCTAGTTTGCTGAAAGTTCTAACAAGAATAGGTGTTTGATATAGTCAAATGCTTTTTCTGCATCTATTGATATGACCATGTGATTTATATAAAAAATTAAGTTCTCTTTGTCAAATATCATGATTTTACTCCCTGATTCTTATCATCTTATAATCCTACCAACCTACTCTCTGTTCTGCTATAATCCAAGGTCTCCTGCTACCCACTCCCAACCTGTTATAGTACATTTCCTTACTTGCTCATTATTATGTTAATCAAGACTCTCAGGGGCAAATGACAGAAACTAAATTTGCACTAGCTCCTTTCCTGACCATAAGTAACAAAAGAATCTGCAACTTTAGTGAATTTCCAAATAGACCCTTGTTTTTGAGAGAAACCAGAGAGAATTCACAAATCTGCTATGCTTAATAATTAAAAAGAAAATCATTCAAATGTGGCCAAATTAGCATGATGCCCTGGCCCTATTTATTGGGCAGTTAATTGGGTAGTAATCATCATCACCACAGCAACTAACAGTGCTTGCTATAAACTAGACACCATTCTAACTTCACTTCACTGAACCCTCACAAAACCCTTAGGGAGAAATTATTAGTCACATTATGCTAATGAAAATCAAGGCACAGAAGGTTTAAGTAACCTGCCACAGTTAGGCAGGTTTTAGAGCCCATACTCTAAACCACTCCTGTACTAAATAGATCCCCCTGCCTTTCTCTCTCTCTCCCTGTTTCTTTCTCCTTAAATTCTATTACTCTTCCCATTCGATTGTAAGTTCCCTAAAACAAAGAGCAATAATTTTTTCTGCAATATATTTTTCATGCCAAATATCAGCACAGAGTAAGCAATGATTAAAATAAGGAAGGAAAGATGGAAAAGAGAAAGAAAGGAAGAGAAAGGGGGAGGGAAGAAAGATGGTAATGAAAACTGAAAAACAGTCAATTAATTCATAATTGCAGACTTCATTGTTGGATTTTGGTCAAAGAATAAGGGTGAGTCATGTTTCTCTGTCTTGTACCAAAGGGTACAAGTTGGGAGTGAGAGCAAACAGTCATAATGCAGCAAAACACTTCAAAATCTTTTCTGTGTTCCAATTTCTCATGTTCCATTCTCTCTTAAACTTACTCCAACCTAGCTTTCACTCCCACCACTCCTTGGAAACTATTCTCATGTCAAGGTCACCAGCATTTACCTGGTGCCTAAGTCTAATGGTCTTACTTTACCAATCAACATTTAACAGTCACTATTTCTTGATATGCCTTCCCCATCTTGTTTGCCAGATACCATATTTTCTTGGATCTTCTCATTCCTCCCTGGTAACTCTTTTGTTTTTTTTGTTTTTTTTGTTTTTTGTTTTTTTTGCAGTTTTGGCTGGGGCTGGGTTTGGACCTACCATCTCCAGTATACAGGGCCTGTGTCCTACTCTTTCAGCCACCCTGATAACTCTTTTTCAGGCCCTTCAGTATCTTTTCTAGTCTACTAAAATCTTAATCTATATTTCTTTAGTTATATCCTACACTCAGGTGATTTAAATACCATCTACATGCCAATAACTCCCAAATTTATAAATCCAGATCAGATATTTTTCTTGAACTCCAGACTCACATGCCCATTTTCTAAATAATATATTCTCTTGATTGCCTAAAATAAATCTATCTCATACTTCATATGTCCAAAGCTGAATATATGATTCTTCACTTCCTTGACTTGTTCCTTCCATAACTTCTTAATCTTAACTGAAGCCAACGTTGTCCTTTTAATTGCTCAATCATCACAATCATCACTTACTCCTCTCTTTCTCACTCCACACATAGTCTGTGAAGAGATCCTGCCAGCTTTCCCTTCAGGGTAGATTCAAAGTTTGACCACTGTTCTCCATCTCTCCCACTACTGTTCTCACTGAGCATAACTCACCGGGATTAAGTACTTAAATACCTTCCTAATACATTCTTGTTCTATTTTTCTGCTTCCTAACACATGCTGGTTCTATTTTTCTCCACATTACTCTATTCTCCACACCACATCAAAAGTCATCTTCTTAAACTGTAAGTCAGCTCGTGACACTCTTCTGCTCAAAACTATCCATTGACCTTTACTTCACTCAGAGAAAAACTTCAAATCATTAAGATGACTTTCATGTGCCTATTAACCCAGCACTCTTGGGACTCCTCTGACTATCTTTCCTCCCTCCAACCCCTCATGTACTCTGCCTCAATAGTACTGTCTGACCTCCTGTCTTTCCTCCCTCCTGCCCCTCATTTACTCTGCCTCCAACCACACTGTCTGGCCTCCTGTCTTTTCTTAAAAGTACTGGTCTATGCCCACCTTAATGCCTTTGCTCTAATGGTTTCCTCTACCTGGGGGAATCTCTCAAAAAAAATTTCTTTTCTTAGTTAATATTTTCATACCACCTTCAAGTTTCCATCCAAAATGTCACCTTCCTAAAGAAGCCTACCCTGACCATCCTATTTAAGACCAACTTGCTTCCCAAAATATACACATCAGGCAATCTCAATTTTCTTTACCAAACTTTATTTATTTTATCCATAGCACTTATCATCTTCTACAATAATTCTAACATTACTTATCTATTTTTTTACTTGTTCGTAGCAGAATGTAAGTTCTAGAAGAATTATCATTAAAATACATCTATATCCCAAAAATTTTATAAACCAAATTACACAACAAACATAACTGAAATAAATCACAAAGGATATGGAAAAGGTTCATATTCTTAGTAAAAAAAGATCTCTTAAAAGTTGATGAAGAAAATACGGACCACTACATACGTAATGGACAAATAATATCAACAACTTATTAAACAAAAAATATAATACAAATGGCAAAAAAATGTTAAAAGATTGACAACAATATTAAAGAAGCTCTGTTCAACAAATGGTTCTGGGAAAACTGGATAGCTACATACAGAAGAATGAAACAGGACCTCTATCCCTCATCACTCACAAAAATTAATTCAAGATACCTTAAACCTAGGACAGGAAACCTAAAGAATTCTAGAGGAAAATGTAGGAAAAACATTTCTATATACTGGCCCAGGCAAAGAATTTATGACTAAAACCCTAATGGCAATCATGGTAACAATACATGAAGAAAACAGGTGCATGGCCTACAGACATATGAAAAGATGCTCATCATCCTTAATCACCAGAGAAATACAAATCAAAACCACTTTGAGATATCATCTAACTCCAGTAAGATTAGCCCACATCACAAAATCCCAAAACCAGAGATGTTGGCTGGATGTGGAGAAAAGGGAACAATTCTCCACTGTGGTGGAAATGCAAACTAATATGTTCCTTTTTGAAAGATGTTTGGAGGTCACTTAGAGAACTAAAAATGGACCTGCCATTTGATCCTACAATTCTTTTACTTGGTATATATCCAGAAGACCAAAAATAACACTATAACAAAGATATTTGTACCAGAATGTTTATTGCAGCCCAATTCATAATTGCTAAGTCATAGAAGAAGCCCAAGTGCCCATCGACCCACAAAGGGATCAATAAATTGTGGTATATGAACATCATGGAATATTATACAGCCTAAAAGAAAGATGGAGATTTTATCTCCTTCATGTTTATATGGATGGAGCTGGAACATATACTTTTTAGCAAAGTATCTTAAGAATAGAAGAAAAAGTATCCAATGTACTCAGCTCTACTATGAAACTAATTTATAGCTTTCATATGAAAGCTATAACCCAATTTTAGCCCAAGAATATGGAGAAAGGAGAAGGGGGGGAAAAGGAGGATGGGTGAAGGGAGGGTAATTGGTGGGAACACACCTATGGTGCATCTTACAAGGGTATATGTAAAATTTACTAAATGTAGAATATAAATGTCTTAACACAGGAACTAAGAAAATGCTGTGAAGGCTATGTTAACCAGTTTGATGAAAATATTTCAAATTATATATAAAACCAGCACATTGTACCCCAGACTGCATTAATGTACACAGCTATGATTTAATAAAAAAATACAAATTAATAAATGAGATTTGATCAAGTTAAAAAGCTTCTACACAGCTAAGGAAACAATCAGCAGAGCAAATAGACAATCTACGGAATGGGAGAAAATATTCACAAGCTACAATCTGAAAAAAGGTTAATATCCAGAATTTACAAAGCACTCAAGCATGTCAGCAGGAAAAAGAAACTCTATTAAAAAGTAAACAAAAGACATGAACAGACACTTTGCACTATTTGTAGGACTGTAAATTAGTATGCAAGCAACCCTTAGGGAAAACAATATGGAGATTCTTTTTTTTTAACATATTAGTTAATCTATTTATTTTTTTCTCTTAACAATTTTTTATTAAATCATAACTGCATACATTAATGCATTTATGGGATACAATGTGTTGATTTTATATACAATTTGGAATGTTTACATCAAACTGGTTACCATAGCCTTCATCTCACTTAATCATTGTGTTAAGACATTTATAGTCTAATCTTAATAGATTTGACATGTACCCTTGTAATATGTACCATAGGTGAGGTCCCAATACAGAGATTCTTCAAGGAACTAAAAAGTAGACCTACCATTCAATCCAGCAGTCCTGCTATTGGGATGACTTTTCATCAAAAAGACATCTGCACTTGAATGTTTATTGTAGCACAATTCACGATTGCAAAGATGTGGAATCAACTCAGGTGCCCATTGATTCATGAATGGATCAATAAAATGTGGTATATGTATATGATGGAGTACTGTTCAGTATAAAAAAGTTGAATTAATACCTTTTGCAACAATCTCGATGGAACTGGAGATCATTTTCCTAAGTGAAGTATCTCAAGAATTAAAACACTACATGTTCCCACTATTAAAGTGATGAGCACACATATCCACAGAGGGAAGTAAAACACAGCAGAAATCAGCAACAGGGAGAAGGAAGAGGGGAAAGGTCAAAAACCTACCTAATGGGTACAATGAACACTATCTGGGTGATGGGCTCACTTATAGCTGCGACTCAAGCATTACAAAAGCAACCTATGCAATCTAAACATTTCTATCCCCTTAATATTTTGAAATTTAAAAAAAAGATTGACATAATTAAGAACCAAAGAAATGTAACTTTAAAGATGAGACATTAATGTTTTTCTTCTATAAATGTAGAGATAGTTTTAAATACTATCGGTATACTGATAAGGATATCATAATATGGCACTCTCATCAACATTATCTTTTGAGGAGACATATAGAAAGCAATTCAGCAATATATATTGAGAACATGAAATTATACATACATTTTTAATTTATAATTTTCTTATAAATAATCTTCTCCATAGAGCTATCCTAAAATTAAACAAACTTTTAAACCCAAATATTTTTGTTGCATTATTTTAAGATTGAAACTAGCCTAAATACATTAGGGGAATGTTGTAAAAGTAAAATTTACTATTATGCAGCATTAAAAATATTTAAGAATTGGCTAGTGAACATATGAAAAATGCTCATTGTCCCTAATTATTAGAGAAATGCAAATCAAAACCACCCTGAGATATCATCTAACCCCAGCGAGAATGGCCCACATCACAAAATCTCAAAATGCAGATGCTGGTGCAGATGTGAAGAGAAAGGGGGACACTTTTACACTGCTGGTAGGACTACCAACTAATAACAACCTTTTTGGAAGGAAGTATGGAGAAACCTCAAAGAACTCAAGCTAGACTCCCATTTAATCCTGCAATCCCATTACTGGGCATCTACCCAGAAGGGAAAAAGTCCTTTTACCATAAGGACACTTGCACTAGACTGTTTATCACAGCTCAATTTACAACCTCCAAAATGTGGAAACAGCCTAAATATCCCCCAACCCAGAAATGGATTAACAAGCTGGTATATGTATACTATTCAGCCATTTTTTAAAAATAGAGACTTTATAGCCTTCGTATTAACCTGGATGGAAGTGAACACATTATTCTTAGTAAAGCATCACAAGAATGGAGAAGCATGAATCCTATGTATACAATTTTGATATGAAGACAATTAATGACAATTAATGACATGGTGGGGGTGGGAGAAGGGGAAAACAGAGAGAGAGATAAGGAGGGAGGGGGTGGGGGAAAGAAGAGCAGAGAAAGGGAAGGAGGGAGAGGGTGGGGTCTCAATGTGTGACATACCTTTTGGGAGCAAGGCACCATTGTAAGAGGGTCTTTACCATTGTAAGCGGGACATTACCTAACAAATGTAATCATTTGTAACCTGGTTTCTTATACCCTCAATGAATCCCCAACAATAAAAAAAAAAAAATTAGGAGTTTTAAAAACATAGAAATTGCTAATATAAGCAGAATACTAAACTGCAAGTGCTTATAATGTTATATATGTAAAGAAAAATGGCTAGAAAACAGTCACAGGATTCTATCTGGAGAATAATAGAAGATTCAAAAAGTTTCCCATTGGCTTTAGGGAATAGAAATTCCCGAAGCAATTAGCTTTTCCTAGAGGGTGCTTCTATTGAACAGTGCAGCCAGTGATGTTAGAAAGTGGGGAAAGAATGACATGAAAGGGGCCTACGTACAGGCAAGGGGAAAGAATGAACAGGCAGTTAGGAAAGAGTTGGAGTGAGAGAAAAGGCTGCAAAAAGTATCTCAAATAGTTCAGTAAGCACAGGAACTAAGGAGATATAGATGAGGGGATATTGAGGCACATTTCAGAATTTTCAAAGAAAAATATTGTAAGAGTATAGAAGGAAAACTTCCGAGGTAAAACATAATACTAGTATTTTAAACAAGTATATGAGAAAATAATAAAACTAGCACGGATATAAAAAATAAAAGGAAAAATTACCTAAATATAGAAATATAAATTTTGAATAAATAGTAAACAGGAAAGAGAAAAAAGTCACAGGAAATATGCCAAGTTTTTACCTGAATTTATGTTCTCTTGATGAAATTATTCAGTAAATTTGGTTTATTTTAATCTTCCAAATTTTTACAATGAACATCTACTGCTTTGATAATCAGAATATAAGAAAAAACAATTTTGAAAAATTGCAACATTCGTACCTGGTAAGAATTAGATAAAATGACTTATATGTCAGAATTTGTCACAGGGTCTGAGATTAGTAAACAATAAGTATTATTTTCCTTTCCTGCCAAGTCAAGATATAGGGTAAATAGTTGAATGTTTAAGAACTCAGGTTCTTCTCTTAAAGGAAACTGAATTCAGATATTAGCACTCCTATTTATTCGATGTGAGACTTTGAGCATGTTAATTACTTTAAGCTTCAATGACCTCACCCTAAAAATAATGGTAATGTCTAACTCATTGGATTATTATGAGAATTAATGAGCTTCCTCATAAAAGTCACTTATCTCAGTGCCTGAAACATGAGCCTTCAATAAATATTAACTGATAATATTTGTATGGCAAAGTAAAAGGTCAGCTGCAGATGTGGATAGACCTTGGATCCATGTAATGAATTCACAAATATGTAAACATAATAGGCTATCCTTTAATCAGAGAAAGAGACTCAGAATTACATCCCAAATGGGCAGAATGTGAAGCAGGTAATGGTCCAATATGAGAAAAGGATTATTAGGTATTTGAAATAAACTCATCAAAGGATAGGTTCTTTGGGGTAATGTCCTTCCAGCTGAGGAAATCTCAGCAGAGATTCTCCCTTAGAGAAACTGGCGTGGGCCCAGCAATAGTTTCACTAGGGACAAGTGGAGAATCCAAGCTTTTATTTTTATCACTGCTAAGGGTGGGGTCAGGCAGGAGCCCAAAAGTCATGTTACCTCTAACTTTAAAAAAGCGCGCATTTCCCCAAATGCACTCACAGTGCAAGCACAAAGGACAGAACTCTGAGATCCAGGGGAAATGAAGACCAGGGGAAAAGCTTATCTGCGGACACTGTTCTCTCTTCCCAATCAGGGCCTGAATTAACTCCTTCCACAAAACACAGATTGGTATTTATGGATGTAGAACACAGAAAATAAGAAGGGAAAGGTAAGTTTGAGAAAGTACTTTTCTACCTTACAGTTTAGAGCTTTAAATGAGACCATTCTTTCAGAATGTATCATTTGGAAAAGCAAAAGAAAAATGAAAAGATAAATAATTACATTACTCTCACGTAATCCTTTCTGCTATTGCCAGAGTTTCTATAACCTTTATTCCAAATTCAGCATTCTCCTTTTAATAAAATCAACTAAAAAAAAGTAAGACCCAAAATGCAAACTATGGCCATGTTTCCTCTTTAGGGAAGAAAACTAGATTAAAGGTAAAATACAGCTCCTTCCAATAATAGAAAACAATATTAATTAATCTTTTCCAGACACTGATGCTTATCTTTTGCTATAATTTTGTATTCATTTTTTTAAATTCAACTTCTAATCCCTACCTAGGTTTATGAAATGGTATCATTCACCCTGAAGTAAACCAGAGATGAGAATTTTCTTTTTCCTTAACCCTGGCTGGCACAGAGGTTATCTTCATTGGCTTTAAGTCCAAGTAGCAAGTGAAAGGGTAACAATAGCCTGGTAAGTCAAACATGCACAAATAGGAGGCTTCCTAGCACCTTGGAACATTCCAGAAATAACAAGAATCACAAAAAGTGCTTAGAGAAGGTAGAAGATCCGAAAGAATAAGTACCTTCAAAAATAATATTTTATAGTGATTGTTTCAGATTTCAAAGTAATAAATGTTGCGCATAGAAATTTTGGAAATATAAACATGTTTAAAGAAGAAAACCAAAGAACCTATTATCTGACCTTGTAATACTTATCTTTCTTAATTTTTAAGTTTTATTTCTTTCTAGGAATTTTTATATCCCCTTGTATCATTTACTTTTTCTACAATAATAGAGATGAGAAACTACATAAACTTACTATGCAAAGAGCTCTATAAAATGTAAAGAAATGTAAAACCTTTGCTACTCAATGAATCAGCGATACCTTTTTGCTTCTTAGAAATTTAGAATCCCAAGCCCCATCTATTCCTTTTGAATCAGAACCTGCATTTTAGCATGCTTCCCGGGAAATTCCTCAGCACTCTGTGATGAACTCTTCTATTATGTATTTTTTTCTTATCTCTAATTTTTGTTGAATATGTATAAATGTTTTTAAAGCTCTGGACATTTACAGATTGCCCACCCAAAAAAGTGTTTTACAAGCTTATATTTCAACTATAAGTTTTTCTGAGTGTCATTTCATTCATTGGTATCATGAATATTCATCTTTTCTCATTTAAAAAGCAAAAGAAAAATTATATTTTTTGTGTTTAGGTTAACAACCTTCATGTTATAGACTTGACTCCCCCAACGTACACTCAAATTTTATACTTATTTCATAAAATGCCCCTTAAGTTTATTGAAAAGAGTAGTATTTCTAAGTTTAAAGACATTTTGTCATGCACCTGCATAAATATATGTTTTAAAACATCCATTGCCTTAAAAAGCATACAAGAAACTAGTAGGCAATCAGTAAACTTGTGTTGAATTTCTTAAATGATTTGGGCCATTCAAGCTAGAAATAAAAATGGAGTTTAGAAAATAAGCCTGAAAAAGTTTTACCTATCACATAATTGTTCAGTAAATGGTATCAAAGTCACAGTTAATAGAAAATGAACTAAACTTCACAGTGGACAGTGATCAAAAAGCTGATGTTATTTTAAAAGTGTTTTGCTGAAAACATGTCACAAAGTATTATTTCTTCATTATACAAGCACTAAAATTATAAAAGATGGGTAGTATTATAGCCAGTTCTTAAATTATCCAGAAATAGAAATCCCGAGTCATCTTGTTATCTTGTCATTTCCTGTGAAAAAAATTACTATGAGGAGAGAGAGACCAAAACAGAGACAGAGCAGACAAAATAGTGAAATAAAGTGATTGTTTGAAAATAATATAGGAATCTTTTCACTGGATTAAGTCCTAAACGAGAGGTCAAACTTCAGCTGACAGCATTGTGGTGAGTAGGGCTTCTTGCTTGCTTGGTTTATGAGATGACACAAAGGTGAACAGAAAGAGAAGGCCATCTCCTACTCTCTGAAGTGAGAGGCACCAGACCCATCATAAATTACAATATGGACGCTTGCAGAGGATGGCCTTCATTCCAAAGACAAACATATAAGAGAAATGACCTGAAAATCAAGTAAAACTCAATTATTTTAAATAACTTAAGTTCCCTACCCCTAGGCAAATTATATCCCAGGGGGCTGAGAGAATTTACAGATGTGATTTTAAAATCATTATTGACGTTTTTAAAGAAATCTGGACATGAAAGAAAATTTCCAAATACTAAAATTGAACAAAGGTACCAGCCTTTTAATGTTGCAAAAATCAAGTCCAATAGGTGGTTTGAAAATTTTTTTAGAAAACATCTGTCTAATAATATATGCCAGGATGTTTTTAGAGATGCTATGTTATTTTTACCACCTCTCTACCATTTACCTATTTATAGCTTAGCTATCTATATACAATTGTTGATAATAATAGATATTTGCCTAGAAAAAGTTTAAAGTGAGCTGAAAAAGCATCTACCATGTTCCTCACATTTTAATCAGAGACTTATATGAAATGCACAAAAAATACTTATCAAATATGTAGGGAATAAAGATAGGAAGATAGTACTTTCAAAGTCAATGCAAAGCCTAAAAGGTCTTTAAAACTGAAATCTTTGCTAAATTTAATTATTAACTTCTCTCACTTCAAAAACTTAACAGTATAAGCAGCAGATAGGCAAAGCTGGCTTTAAGGAAGTTCTTGTGGACAAGAAGTAACATGCAAAAACTAACCAAAAGTCAAAATTAAAGCTAACTGCTAAAAAGACTCGTGCCCACCTAAGTTTGCGTGCATTCCTAGAACAAAAGAGGTTATAATACCTCTTTATTGTTATTTTTACCACCTCTGTACCATTCACACAGTACTGGGTTCAGCTTTAGTAACATATTTTCAGAAAAAAATTAGCAATCAAAGGGCATCAAGTGGCACCTGGGGCTCAGTAGGTAGGGCACCGGCCTCCACATAACAAGGGTGGAGGGTTTGGACCCAGCCCCAGCCAAGCTGCAACAACAAAAAAATAGCTGGGCACTGTGGCAGGCGCCTATAGTCCCAGCTACTTGGGAGGCTGAGGCAAGAGAATCACCTAAGCCCAAGAGCTGGAGGTTGCTGTGAGCTATGATGCCACTGCACTCTACCAAGGGTGACAAAGTGAGACTCTCTCTCTAAAAAAAAAAAAGGCAGCATCTAGGATGCTGAGCACCTGGAAATTATTCCATATTCAATAGAAGAAACCAAAGTGCTTTGATGATTCTGGTATATGGGCACCTCCCAAAAATAAAAAAAAAATTTTTTGAGACATAGTCTCACTTTGTTGCCCTGGGTAGAGTGCCTTGGCATTACAGCTCACAGCAACCTCAAAGCGATCCGTTTGCCTCAGCCTCCAAACTAGTTGGGACTATAGGCACCCAACAGAACACCCATCTGATTTTCTTGTTCGTTTGTTTTTTTGTTTAGAGACAGGATCTTGTTCTTGCTCAGGCTGCTATCTAACTCCTGAACTCAAGCAATCCACCCTTCTCAGCCTCTTCCTCAAACATTTTTTTTTTTTTGAGACAGAGCCTCAAGCTGTCCCCCTGGGTAGAGTACCGGGGCATTACAGCTCACAGCAACCTCCAACTCCTGGGCTCAAGCGAGTCTCTTGCCTCCGCCTCCCAAGTAGCTGGGACCACAGGCGCCCGCCACAATGCCCGGCTATTTTTTGGTTGGTTGCAGCCATCCTTGTTGCTTGGCGGGTCCGGGCTGGGGATTCGAACCCGCCACCTTAGGTGTATGTGGCTGGCGCCTTAGCCGGTTGAGCTATAGGCGCCGAGCCTCCTCATATATTTTTAAGTGTTGCTATGTAGACTTACTCTGACAATCAGTATAATATAGTAGAAGGACATAAATCTTGCCTAGTGTTGCTACACACTGTCTGAGCTTCTGGGCTGGTTAGTCAGCCTTCCCATGACTCAATTATTACTTCTGTACGTTTTTGGAAGAACAAGAAAGATAATGCATACTCAAAATCCTAACAGAGTATGTACATGTGATGGGCACATAATGAATTCCCATCCTTGAGGCAGAAGATGAAAATAATAAATCAAAATAGGAAAATGACTCAGGAATGTAAGAAAGGACAAGGAAGTTTATTACAACTTCTAAAAATGAAATATGCTCTAAAAGTTATGCCCTGTCTTGATTTGTAAAGAGTTCTTTGCCAATGATTACTCCAGCAGACACTATACAGCACAGAGGAAGAAGAGAGGGGCCCTTAAAGTCTGGTAGAAGGGAGGCTGGAGAGCCAATAACATCTCTTGCAGCTCCAAGATTCAGTCAAGAACAAAATGTGATTTTTAAGGTTCCATGCTAACCAATGACTTGTCTGAGGCCAGTGAATGTGAACAATATATTATTCTAAGAAATAGAAGATCAGGCAACAATTTATTTCCTCCAGGGTACAAGAGAAACAGGTGAACAAGAGACAATGTCCAGTTCTCTTAAGTGTATCCCCTGGCACGTACCACACTGATCAATTCTTCTTTGTGCTACAAAAACAAGGAGAAAATAGAGTCACAGGGAGTTGGTAGGAGAAAAGAGGATAGCATATATTATTAATGGAAAAATGAAAAATAATAGAAATAATAACAAATCAAGGGCACCAAAAATATAATTACAGCCCCCCTAAAATGCAAAGAAACAGTAGCCCATATCCTCTTATCCATTGTATCAGTGATTATCATTGCTTCTTAATATCTTCACTTTTTTGTTTTCATTTATTTTTTTGTTAATCATTGATCTTGATTTTGAGCAAATGGATGTAGGGTGTTCTGCCTCAGGTTAGAGATAACCAAAGAGGAGCTGAATATTGCCTATCAGAGACCCTGCAAATAACTACCTTTCTGCTCTTCTCAGCTCAGTTCATTGGAGAGGGATCACCTCTTTCTGTATTACTACCATGACACAACACTTGCACCAGAGCCACTTTTCAATAACCAGTTGATGCCATTTTATGACCATATTTGATGATAAATTAAGTTCAACTTTTAAAGCTGAACTATGTTGTATATTATTTGTATGCTTTTTAACTATTCTTATTATAAAAATAAGATATTCATGTAAAATGAAAATAAAGAAAAGAAACTTTTAATTCCACCAAAGTGGTACAATCTGAAGGGTCCTTGGAAGACCCTACCTTCTTCCCCTCAGAGGATGTGATGATATCCACAGCACCAAGAGTGATCATTTCACTAGCTCTCTGTACCTCTTCCCTGGGATGGTGACTTTTTGGACATATTTACATGGGAAGTCCTTTAAAATAGGGAGCAAATGCTAGCGTAGGAGACAAAAAGCATGACTTCTTATCCTAATTCTATCACTTACTGGTTTAGGAGCTCAAGCATATAACCTCTTTAAGCCTTTATCTCCTCACATATGAAATGGTATTAATAATCCTTACTATGGCTCTCCTAGAGCATAATTAAGAAAGCCAAAACCAATAATACATTTTAGGCATAAGGGTTAATCTGTCCAAAACTCATCCCCTTCAAGCTGCCCGTCTAAAGAGAAAGTTGCATCCTACAAAGAAGCATGGGAAAGCAGCTGTAGCCCAGAGCTTATGGCAATCACTTACTCAATCCCTGCTGATATAGAGCATCCTTCTCTTAACTTGTCATTCCTACAGCTGCAACAACAAAGCTTCAACCCCAGCCTCCAGTCATACCAGCTCTGAGCCTGAAAACAGAACTGGAGCCGAGTTTTCTTCATTTGAATATTATATCCAGCCCTAATTACATTAGGAGAGGAGTTATTGCTTCCTCAGTCATGCAGTTAAAACACTCCCAGCCCAAATGTTGGGATGCCCTCTTGGAATGTCACATCCTAAGATTTCTGAGTGCCACTATTATAATTGACAAAGGGAACCTGCACAAAGGGAACCTGTGGTCCTGGGTCCATGAGTTTTTCACAGTAAATGCTGCTCTGGTAAATCTGGGGGGGGGGGGTGTATGCACACATGCACACCACCTGACCATGTTGCCTGGTTACATGGTAACATGGCAAAAGGAAACCACTCCAGTCTTCACAGATGTTGGAGGTTACATTTATTGGACTTTTTTTGTTTTCCTGAGGGAACTAATGTTTTTAGGATTAGGAAGACAGAGCATTTGATCTCTAGGCTTCCACATGGGACAGCAGAAAAAAAGGTAAGTGAAACAGGGATGAAGGTCCATATACCAAAATGCTTCTGGGCTAAATTTTGGCCTAAATGAAAGTTTAAAATTTAGATAGACCTCTCTCTATTTCTCTATATTCAAAAAATAGCCAGTTTCACCAGGGCTGAATAAACCATTAAATCAAAGAATACCAGAGAGAAAAACGATTACACCAAACCTCACTTCCATGAAGTGGCCTGTTTTGAAACTGTGCTTTTTGGTGCTGCTCTGTTCTGATCATCTAAGTACAACATGAGCCTCACTTCCTCAGGAAGTTCAGCAGAGGAGCTGGATGATGGGAGGCAGTGTGAGAAGGGATCACCAGGAAGTTTTGCAGCTTGAAACATAGGTGGCCATAAAACAAATCACAGCATAGCCATCAGGAAATGAAAACTTAATGGTATCTAGCCAGGGAAGAAATGGAGCTCTGATATATCTGGTGGACAAAAAAAAAAGTATTTTCCTAAAAATAAGATTTATTGTGTATATTTAAAGTATACAACATGACATTATAAGACACATACATAGTAAAATGGTTGCTATAGTGGTACAAATTAATGTATCCATTATCTCTCAAAGTTACACTCCCCCAACCCCACCCCTGTGGCAAAAGCAGCTGCAATACTCATTGAGCAAAAATCCTGAACACAATACACTATTAATTATAGTGTTCATGTCGTTCATTAAATCTTTCGACTTGTTCATCCTATGTATTTGCTACTTTGTATCCTTTGATCTACATTTCCCTCTTTCCTCCAAAAAACAGTCTTAAAAGAAAGCTTGTTAGAAGTTGCATCTTTGTTATGTTCTGAGGGGCTGAGGAGCACACTCATATTTGTATATATGTGAATATGCACATGTTTACAGACACACCCCTCGCATATGCACTTAACCTTTTACTGGCTAAAATTACGTAGACCAAAAGCATTCTTTTGTGTTTTGAAATCAGTTTACCTTATAAAATTAACAAAGGAGTAAAACATTTAGCATAATAATTGCTGGGCAGTTTATAACATTCACATTTCTACAGCATTTTATAATCTATAAACTAAATTTGCATATATATTATTTTATATAATTCTCATGTCAGCCTTGCTATGTATGCAATATTATTTACATTTCATAAAGAATCTCAGAGGTTAAGTTCTTTCCTGAGGAAACACTGTTTACAAAGTGACAAAACCACAATTCAAACTCATATCTCCATGTCTCCAAATCCCATACTCGGCCATTCTACTGGTCCCAAATCTAGGCTGGAACCCAGAGATCTATACCTTTTAAAGTCATATTGTTGAATGATTCTGGTAATATCAAAGCCTGGAGCCCATGTCATCCCATAGGTAGAGAGTAGATACTAATCATGGCCTAGAAATGGTCACTTCAAGTAGTTGGGTTGTAACTTGCATGAAGTCACTTTGTCACTATGTGATTATTTTCATATTTTGCTCCTTAAGCCTCATGTTTTCTCTTTTATGTCACTTGGATAATATTGCTGTTTTGTTCAGTAAATCTGTCAATTCTAGTGTTTTATAAGTGAATTATCATACCAAAACTGATATCTCAGTGGCTTTGGCCAGCCTCCTATCTGTATTATGTAAGCCAGTGTTCAAAGTCGTCCACACCAGGCAACACCCTAAGGAATGTAAAAGGAAATATTTGAATTTCTGTTTTTATTTTAATTAACAGGACTTTTTCAAAATCTTTAAGCATATTTGCCACATTGTTGAACAGTGGCTTATATACAGTTTCTGCATGAATCATTACAGAAGTTAAGTGTATACTCAACAACTGTATTATTGGGTACCTAATCCAAAAAGAAGCCACTGGTCTGCACCCCCTGTCTAATGACCAGCAGTGTTCACTCTCTTTGGGAGAAATCAGGAGGCATCCTTCCTCCTGCATGTGTAATGCATGCTGCAATCCTCACAGGATAGAAGAAAATGACCTCTGAGGCCAGGAACATCTCCCATACTGCGAGTAACTTCATCCTCTTGGGCTTCCCTTGTCGCAGGGAAATACAGATCCTCCTCTTTTCCATGTTCTTTGTGACCTACCTCTTAACTCTCCTTGGAAACACAGCCATTGTGTGTGCAGTGCACTGGGACCACCGGCTCCACACCCCAATGTACACTTTGCTGGCCAACTTCTCCTTCCTGGAGATCTGCTATGTCAACTCTGATGTGCCCAACATGCTGGCCAACTTCCTCTCCAAGACCAAAGCCATCTCCTTTGCTGGATGCCTCCTCCAGTTGTACTTCTTCTTCTCTCTGGGCACCACAGAGTGCTTATTTCTCTCCATTATGGCCTACGACAGGTTCCTGGCAATCTGTCGCCCCCTGTACTACCCCACCATCATGACTGCTAAGTTCTGTAGCAACCTAGTCGTCTTTTGCTGGGTCTATGGTTTCCTCTGGTTTCTGATCCCTGTAATACTCATTACCCAGCTGCCATTTTGTGGCCCAAATGTGATTGATGACTTTCTATGTGACCTTGGTCCCCTGCTGGCCCTAGCTTCAGCCTGTGTCCCAATCCCAGGGACTGTTCTCATATATGGCACCATGAGCTCCCTCCTCATCTTTGCCACCTTCCTCTACATTGTTGGCTCCTACACCCTGGTTCTGAGGGCTGTGATGCAGGTGCCCTCCACTGCTGGCCGGAAGAAGGCCTTCTCCACCTGCTCCTCACACCTGGCTGTGGTGTTTCTATTCTATGGCTCAGTCATGATAACATACGTGAGCCCAGGGTCAGGACAAGCAGAGGGCATGCAGAAGTTTACAACTCTGTTCTATTCAGTTTTGACCCCTTTTTTCAACCCCATGATCTATAGCCTCCGGAATAAAGAAATGAAGGATGCCTTGAAGAAAGTTCTAGGAGGTTCCTGAAATTGCTGTGTGATGTTATTGAGTTATTTCCAAATAAGATCAGCCTGTGAGCCTCTTGTCAGTGAAGTCAAGAAACTAGCAAGTGAGTGTGAATTTTTCAAAAGAGACATTTCAAAATCCTAAATGCCATGTCATCAATGAAGCCTTTCTCCTCTTCCATAGCACATTACTTATACTTCTATTTAAAATATTTTTCATTCTTTCTTGTATTATACTTAGCTGTTTACAAATGTCCAAATGTTTTCCATCCTTATTTTTTTTTTATTGAATGTTAACTATGTACATTAAT